>JALBZB010000881.1:0-16357 GCA_038050625.1 Pythium sp. MPC-2022a | reverse complement strand
CTATTCATAGCTGCGTATTCGCTGGACTTAGCAGGATTGTATCCGTAGAAGTTCATCATCATAATACACTCGTCTACATTTTTTATGCGTATAAATTGGGCACTTTACCCATGTGTCATGGTCTCGTCCCAGGAAACCATCCAACTTCAACCTTGGTGTTAGTCACTCACAATCACCACACTGAGTCAGATGCAAAAAGGTAGTGATGTGACTAGACTCTGTACACCTAGAGCTGCTTAGATTTGAGGTTTTGGACATTTTGGACATATCGAGCCTCATTCTAGAAGGAGCATCCACCAATTGGACTTAGTGTACTGGCGCCTAGCCTGACTCATTCTTCACACGGTCCGGTCGCCTTTGGCAGTTCTATAGTTGTGTGGCGAGGAAGAAAGACCATTTGTAGTATATTGCACCAGGAGGGGATCGAACCCTCGACCTCCTGTGTGGAATCCAGGGCTCTATCGACTGAACTACTGGTGCGTGTAATATATCAAGAAAATAACTACCTATCTATGACCGACATCGTAATATTCCCATTCCTTCCTGTTTTGGAATCTAATGTGTATTTTTCTAATCTTTCTGTAAAATATATGGTTATATTACAATAGGCGCAGATTTTATATTTAAAGTTTGAAAAGGCGTAGATTTTATATTCCCCCTAAAAAAAAGCATGGGGTAAAAAAGCATTAGTAAAAAAAAGCGTTTTCAATGCCCCCACCCAGTGTAAAATGAAATAAGATTAGAAAAATATTTTTAAATATAAATAGCAAAACAAATATTTTTCTATTCACCATTGTGTGAAAAGTGATGGTCGATGCAAGCGCATAGTGAAATCAATATGTCTGCATCGGTTTCCAAAGGTAGGTGAGACCCGATGCACATGTTGATTTCACTATGCCCTTGCCTCGCAGTTGCCGGTTCAGAGCACTTCTGAGCGTCTTCGCTGAACACCGCCAGAAAATGGATGAGAAACCCGATCTTTCTGAGAACAACAGACCGCCAGAGACCTGTCTGCTTACTGCAACGTTACCACCATATTAAGGCATTCGACTGATTCAAGAGCTGCTGCGCTTTCTGTTACCCCCTGCTGCCCTTCTTCCTTCCTTGGCTCTCCGCCAGCCATTCGCTATGCAAACGTAATAGTGCTTTCGATTGGAGCGGCTTCGTGACCTCAACCAACCAACCGACGAGACGCGGATGATGAAGAAGGGAAGGGTCGCGCGCCACCTTGCCTTTTGAGTCCAATAATCTAGAGCCTATTGAAGCTAGAATTGGTGAACGGGTCCACTTCAAGATGCCGCCCAGCTACTAGTGCTTATTTTGGAATGCCTTTGATGTGATTGGAGACTCGTTTTTTAAATGGCCATTTGCACACATATTTAAAGAGATTTCGCAACTTGTAAAGTTTGCACCTCGTTTGTATGCTAGTTCGACTTCATCTTTCGTGTCTTTTGTCTAGGAAGCCTCGCCCGCCCTGGTGCCTTCGTGGGCTTGGCAATTCACATTCCGTTTTGACCTCGAACGCACAAGTGAGCAAGAAGGCAGACCTAGAGGGCGTGGCCTGCATCCCCATCCCGCTCGGAATCGTGAGCTGATCGTGTTGGGAGACGCGCGTGAGAACCTGAACCAAGCGTCTGTGACCAAGCATTTACGGCATGAAGTCGATCCTGGTGGCTGCACGTTCGCAACAACGCATTCTCCATGCAGTATCTGGGACCTCGACGTGTCAGCAGTCGTCAGCAACCCGATGGATGGGGAGAGAGAAGGCTTAGAAGAGGGATGTAGCTCCATTAGCGAAACGAATTGCGGGTCTGCTGTAGCCGATTCGCAAGCGGTGCGAAAACCATGTAGAGTTTACTTCTCTAACTAGTAAATACCAAGTAGCAACTTCCTCCATAAAATCCATGGAAGTACGCACGATGTGGGAAGAAAGAAAAATGTGCTGGTTGCATGTATGTGTGTCTTGGAAACATAAAAGATCGCGCTACAAGACTTCTAAAACTAAATTACTCTCATCGAAATGCAAAAACATGCATCCAAGCCTGGGTCGTCAAAGCGAGCCAGGCTTGCGTTTTCTATATCCATTACTACCGTAGTATTCGTTAGTAGGTGCTGGCGGCCTCGTATCCGATTCTCACTTAGAGCTGGGACTCGTGGCAGGTCGGGCAGCAGAACTCGAGGCTCTCGAGCTGCGGCAGCACGCAGCCGTCGTGGAACTGGTGGCCGCAGCTCAGCGTCGTGGTGTCGCACGACGAGCGGCGCCGCACGCTGGAGGGCGAGCCTTCCAAGCTCCCCTTGCACAAGTCGCAGACCAGGGCAAGGTCGCCGATCTGCGGGTCGTCATGGTAGTCGCTTGCGTCCGTGGAGGTCGTGGACACGGACGAGTTGACGGACCAGCGCTGGTCGCGCTCGGTCGCAATGTCTTGCTGCGGCGCGTCCTTGTTATACTTGGCGAGACGGTTGTCGCCCTCGATGAACTTGGAAAACTCGATCGCGAGGTTGTTCACCAGGTGGCCGCAGCCGTGGTTGCCGCGGTTCAGCAGCGACGAGCGCAGCACGTTCATGAAGCGGTTGAGCTTCTCGCGGCGCACGATCATCAGCGCTGTGCACGAGTTGGCGAAGAGCGCCTTGCCCGGGAAGTACTTCTTCGCGAAGCTGTGCAGCCACTTGCACTCGGCGCTGCACGAGTGGCCGAACGCCAGGATCTTGATCAGTCGCTTCCGGAAGTCGGCGTAGTCCTCGAACGAGCGGCTCAGCTGCCACGACAGCGGCTTGCTGTCCGCCGTTTCGCGGTAGTTAACGTGGCAAACGTACTGCGTGTGGCCCTTGAACACCTCCGAGGTCATCTCGAGCGTCGTGTGCTCGAGCCACGCGACGGTCAGCGGCAGCTCCGGCACGAGCGCGCGCGGGCGCTTGTACGAACTGCTGCTGCTGCTGCTGGGGGTGATCGTGCTGGTGCTCACGAAGCTCTGGGTCTGTGTCCGGACGGCCATCCTGTCGTGCGTGTGTGTGGTTGGCGTCGTTAGCTGGTTGTCAGTGAGGTCAATTGGTTTGGCTTGGGGATCTCAGTCTTTCAGGTGCTGAGCTGAAACTGGAAATCACTTGAGCGCTTGGACGGAAATTCGATTGTGAATGGGCGGAAGTGCTGCGAATGAGTGAGCGAGCGAGTGACTGACGGCCGGACGAAAAACAGAAAACCGGCTGGCAGCACACGGACGCCGCAGACGCAGTCCAGTCGAGGAGCTCTCCAATCCAAAATTCAAGGTGAGCTGCTCATGGAAAAAATGAGTCAAAATAATTGTTTGCCCGGAATGATGGTCATTAAATCATAGACGACTCGTGCCAGCCAATCAGCGCGCGACAAATGGAGATCCCACATCATCATCGCCGGGTTGTGCTGGTGATTACAGGTGGGATTGGGGTTTGGAGCTGCTGACGCTGTTCAGTGAGTGGTGTATCAGTCTGTTTCTTTTCTGAGCCTGAGCGGAGTGACATCGTCGGCAGAGCTCTCTCCGGCTCTGGCTCTGCTGGTTGCCGCTTGCTTGCTTGCAAGTCTGGCGTGCGGTACTTGTGGCGCACGCGCATTTAGGTGAGCCTGCTGGATTTGAAGACGAGAGCGAGCGTGTTACAACTGTACCGGATGTCCGTCATTATAGCATCATCGAGTAGGGTGTGAGAGTGGGCAGTTTAGACGCCACACTGTAGGACCCATAGTGAGAGCAATCAATCAATCCATCAATCCATCAATCGCACAAGAGGGTGAAAGCGATTTGAGGTCGTGCTTACGCTTGCTTTAGCAGTTCGAACTGCCAGCCTGGGACGGGCTCACTCACTCGCTACATACTGTATCTGGACTAACCTAAAGTTGGCTGGCTGGCTTCCGAAGACCCCTCAGATGATTGCAGGGATTGGGCGAATGTAATCGCACGCGCGGAGATTCAAGGAACGGAGGTGTGATGATGGTCGGCAGACCGTCATCACCACACAGTGGATAGACTGCATGACGGCCTGGATATCGGAGCTCTTGGATAGTGGTGGCTCTTAAGGAGGCAGCCAAAGGAGACCGAGGCTCAAAGCAAGCTAGCGTACATATCGTTGCGATGTGATGCAGAGGATTAACACAAGGGAGAGAGAGAGGAAGAGAGAGAGAGCAGCGCTGACTTTCTGATGTGTACACTGGAGTGGGCTGGCTTCCCAGTCTCCATTACTTTACGTATTGTGGTGTTGTGCGCTCCACCACAAAAGCTACAGAGATAACGTCGAGTCGCAAAAGCCCTCGACTAAAAGACTCAACTGCAGACGATCGATCGACCGACTGACACTGTTTGGGACGGACGACAGGACAAGAACGCCCCTCGCACCAGATTTTTCGTCCGCTGACTGACTGAGCTGAGCTGACTGTATCCATCCATCTGGCTTAATTACTGGAGTGCTTCGGCATCGGATACAGTGCAGTCCAGTCGGTCGCTTGTTGATGATCCTGTACTGATGGCAACACTGACTCTGCTCCTTTCTGGCGTGCGGTACCAGTGATTGTCGGTATGGTGCTTCTGGTGTGGTGTGCGCACCACATGAGTGATCTGGATTGCCTGGATGGATTTGACGCAAACTGAGCGCATTGACTGAAGCACGCACGCAGGCCTTCCTTGTCCTCGGTAGGACACAGGCAGACTGACCGTAATGCTGCGAGAGGCAAGCGCGCGCTTACGCCTGTGAGGACAGGCAGAGTAACTGCTTGACTGGCTTTTGAGCTTAGGACAAAGTCCTAAATAAAGGATGATTGCAGCCGTGGGATGCCATGCCATCACATGGTCTGCTGCTCAGCTTGAAGTTGCCAGACAATGTGTAATGTATACAAGGTGGTTGATTGGGCGAGCGAGCCATCCGCTGGATGTAAACAGAGAGATCGGCAGCGTGTCTGTCTGTTTGTCTGTCTGTCTGTTGGCTGGATATCAATCAACCAGCACGCTCCATGTGGGGATGTCAGTTGTGAGATTTGATGGGGCGGGTGGTAGGCTGTCATTTGCCATTTATTTGTTCAGATCTGGTAGACTTTGCGGGAAGCTCATAATCGATAAGACGTCTCTCCATGGCAATGAAACATGGGAAAATGGAGAGAGCGAGTCAGCCAAACGTAAAGTTTAACTGAAAACCTGGTGGTTTCTGGACTGCACACACTCAGACAATAGAGACAGGATAGAGACAGGGAGACAACGACCCTTGTGGCTGTCAGGTCTCTTCTTACGTTCTGAGACGCACATGTTGGTCAGCTCCCTTAGTTCATAGCAGACTTCCTGCGGATCCGACCTCAGCTCTCAAGAGCGAGAGAGCGAGGAGGCAGCCATGTCCCGCTTGGTGTGCTGACGTGTCAGCCTGATGATGAAGAGACATTGCCGATATACTACAATAACTGCCTTGTTGTTTAACTTGCTGAGGTCGAGTTGGTCAGCGAAAAATAGAATGATGCGAGATGCGAGATGCTTGTGGCCTCGCATTCAATTATTTGTTGGCTTCTGGTTCGGTTCGCCCATCAGACGCTTGCTGAGCCAGTTGGTCAGCTCATAAGATGAGGTGCATCTGACGTTTCACTCTCCTCTGACTTCGACTTGGTGGCTGACTGGCTGATGCGCTGCGTCTCGGGCAAGCGTGGTGCCAATTGCTTGTGGTCGTCGTTGCGTCGTCCAGGAGTGAGTCTAACGAGCTCGCTGCTGAGAATAAACCACCCAGAAAAAATAGCAAATTTTGGTGGCAGTCAAATCAAAATTTAGGTCGACTGTGATACTCAGACAGCCTTGGTTGACTGGATGTGACTCATCCATCCAACGTTACTTTTTGAGCTACTGGCCCTTGAACCAGTGAGTCTAATGGGTTCATCTCAGCAAGCATGTCGGCGCCAAACGCCCTGGAGAAATTTTATGAGACCTGTTGGCCTTTTAACATTAGTTGATCAGCCTACCGGCTTCGCAGATGACGAGAAAGCTCTGGGGCCGTTATGGTTGTTGGTCGTTTTTATCGCAAATGCAAGGCGAGGCAAGATGCTGAATGTTTAGACGATGATGAGAGAAATAATGTGAACTCTGTTGTAAGAATGTTAAATATAAGACCCGCCTGCTGCATCAAATGCCAGTCAAGGACTATGCTGGGCTCTTCTTCTTCTTCTTCTTTCCTAAATACACTCTCTTCTTCTTGCATTGGGGGGCACTCAATAGCTGAATAAATGAATTAAAGCTGCGGCTGGCTGCACGACGGGCAGCAGTAGTTGAGCGCCGCGAGCTGCGGCAGCACGCAGTCGTCGTGGAATTGGTGACCGCACGTGAGCGTCGTGGTGTCGCAGGACGAGCCGTCCGAGTTGCACGCCGAGTCGGACGACGAGTCCGAGCCGTCCAGGTAGTAGTTGCACAAGTCGCACACGGTCTCGAGGTCCTCGATGTGGTGCTCGTCGTCATGCTCGTCCTCGCCGGCGTCCGTGGACGACGTGGAGATGGACGAGCTGATGGAGCAGCGGCGCACGCGCTCGTGCTCTTCTTCCTCGTGCTCGTCCTCTTCGACGACGCGGTGGTGGCCCTCGATGAAAGTCGAGAACTCGTTCGCGAGGTTGTTGACCACGATGGAGCAGCCGTGGTTGCCGCGGTTCAGCAAGCTCGACTTGAGCACGTTCATGTAGCGGATGAGCTTCTCGCGACGCAGGTTCATCGTCGTGGTGCTGCAGTTGCCGAACAGCGCCTTCTTTGGGAAGTACTTCTTGGCGAAGCTGTGCAGCCACCGGCACTCGGCACTGCACGCGTGGCCGTAGGCGAGTGTCTTGAGCAGGCGCTGCTGGAACTCGACGTAGTCCTCGTAGCTGCGGCTCACCTGCCAGGTCTGCGGCTTCTTGCTCTTCGCGCTCGCGCGGTGGTTCACGTGCATGAGGTACTCAGTGCTGCAGTGAGTGAGGCTCTTGTGGGCCGTCGCGGTCATCTCGAGTGTTGTGTGCTCGAGCCATGCGACCGACTGTGGCAGCTCCGGCACGATCGCGCGTCCGCGCTTGTAGGAGGTCATGCTCTTGCTAGAGCGGCGCTGCTGGTGGTACTGTTGCTGGTAGTCATCAGCAATGGAGAGCGCCATGGTTTCTTAGTCTCCTGTTCGTTATTGGTCTGATGGTTGGTTAGTTGTGTGTCTGTTGGCTGTTGGGCGTGAAAGCACGTGAGTACTTGCTGGCAAATTCGATTATGGGTGGCAGCGGCAGTCGAACGCTGGCCCAGAGGTACAAGAGTGCGACTCCTGCCACGCGACAAGTCAGTTCACTCTCTGTTTGCTCTGTTTGGAAGAAGAACCGCAAGGATGAGTGAGGAGCGCCACTTGCCAACAGTTGGCATGATAGCCATCAATCGAAAGCAGAGTGTATTGCAAGAGTGATGGTCTCAGATTACGCGTGACCAATCAGATTGTGTCACTCGAGGTGCAAGTCTCGCAATCGCCCAGCAGGGTGGAAATCACTGGGTCGGAATTTTTGGACATTTACCTCAATGTTTAGTATAACCCTCGTTATAGCTGGGTTTGATAATATTGTTGGTTTTGATTTGACCTGTATGCTAGACGAATTAGTGGATAGTGGTGGATGTAGCTGTTACAGGAGGTGAAATTCGAGCACTGGGTGCAAACACGGCGGCGACGTGTTCCACCGTCCGACCCAACGGCAATATTTTTCTTACACCTCTATATTACGTATTATCTCTTTAAATACAAAATACAGCTTAAAAAGATACCTATAAACGAACCAAATACCTTCATATAAAACGTAAACTACGCTTTAAGTGAGAACGCAAGCTACAAAGGCTCAGATGGTGGGCAACAACAATCAACAACCAGACGCGCAAGTTGCTTCCTTGCGTTTCTCTGCGATCCCATTGGTCCACTGCGGCATCCACATAGAATTTTCCATATAAATCAAGTCTTTGAAAAGACTTTCAGTCGCTCGTGGGCTGTCGTCGGAAAAGAATGATGGCCCCGCATCATCATCACTCACTTATTTCAGGGGCGATTGTTCCAAACAAGATTACGCGTCATGTGTCGTTTGCGACTCAACTGCCTTCATTCTTTCGGACAAACTGAGTCTGAGTCTTGTGAGCATCAAACTGGACTTCTAGTGGTTGGCTGTCTGGCGCTGGTTGGATGTTGAGTCATTCTGAGTCTGAGTCGGAAGCGGAAGCGTGCGGGACAACACACACTCGGGAGCAAACATGTCATAAGCGATCACAGGCGATTACCACACGCGCGGGAGTGAGCGACCCACTTTGGGAGCAATCACTCGCGCGAGAGAACGGAGAAGGCGATTGGAGATTGCGCCATTGGACGGACGAACTGTGTCCGTCTGCCCCATTGCTGCTGGATTTCGAGATAGAAAGAGTGGTGGTGGTAGGTTGACGCCTTCAGTCTTTGTCCAGCCTGGGTGCATGCAGGGGCATTACGCCTTCATGTGTCCACAACCAAGTGCATTACGCCTTCCGTGAGCACATTGTCGTTGCACTACAATGCCCCTGCTGCAGAGCCAAGCGTGTGCGCCCAGTTGCAACCGCACTGGGAAACAAATTGGATTTTATGGTTGAGAGAACGCGCGTGCGCTGGTAGGTTAAACTCAAGTTTAGTTTACGCTGGACAGTCCCGGTGCATTACGCCAATACAGCAGAGCCACCCACTCTGCCAGTTTTGAGAGAAGGGTGTGTGCGAAGGTTGAAGTACTGTTAGTCCTCGCTGGGATTTTGTCAGCGCATTTACGCTCTTCAACCTTGTAACAGAGGTATGCAGTGGTGAGGCTGGAATGGCAACCGATGACCAATGCTCGTGTAGGGCGAGCTGGAATGGCAAACCGTCGTGATGACCAGCCCTCGCAGAACGGATAGATACACTTGGAGAGATGGATAGGAATGAGAGGAATGAGAGGAATGACTGGACACGGACTGATGGACGCTTCAACATGAATCTTAAAGTGGTGCATGCTGCAGAGAAATGCTGCGAGATGGACGGTGGAAGGCTGAGGTTTGTTGCCTGTATTGCTCACCATAAACACGCAAAGGATCGCGTTGCAGCACAAGCTGCAATGAGGGTGCTCTATTAGACATTTTTGCAGTTTTCATCGAGCAGTTTCAAGATCTGAGTCGAAGCAGGTCTTCATTTCAAATTTCTTCCTCTTTTGGATCAAATGAACCAAATGAACCCTTTTCTTTGACGCCGTGAACTGTCTAATGTGAACCTTTTCTATCTAATGTTATTTAATTATGGTACTAATGCCCAAAATATATACAATACAAACATTGTCCGACCAATTTACAAACTGACAAAGCTTGAACCTCACCCCGAGTTGCCAATCAATTGGCTCCAAACTGATTGAGTGGCTCGACCGACGATCGCCAAGTGCGGGGTGTCAACACGCAGCAGCAAAGAACAGCGACTTGCCCCTCACTCGTCTGAGTCTGCTTCTCACCATCGTCACCATCCTCACACAGAGTTGAAGTGGTTTTAGTGTGGAACTCACAACAGACTTCGGTCTTGCTGGATGAGACCCCAGGCCGTTTGTATTTGCGGCGTAATCGCGCGGCGCGTTCTTCAAGTGGGCACTCAAAGAGAGAACGCGGTAAAGACCTTGGCGGTGGTTTAAGCCGCAGGCTTTTCTAGGTCCCCCTCCAATTATTCAGGATATATATCTTGTGATGTTTGGTTCTTCTTGTCAGTGAGATCCAGAGACTTGGGAGAGAACGCACAAATATTACTGGATGGTGGAGCGCATGGCATATTGTCAGACGCACCTGCCTGGTACCGCATGATTGGTTCACACGCACGCGTGGCATGTTGGGCCACTTGGGATTGATTTCATAGCCATTAACATGCAGCACATTGCGCGCAATCAGCATCAGACGCAAGACGCGTAATAACGGTGACTGGTCTCTCGGGGTTGGAGCTCGGTCGACATGGTTTGTCATTTCAAGATCGTTGTCTGAATATATAACAAACAGCATAAACGTCTAAACCTGCTACTTGTAAGATCTGATCTCGAAATAAGATGGCGACTGGTTTCCCGGTTCCCACTCCACCTCACAGCAATTTCAGCGGAAGAGGCTTTTTCTACGCGAGTAATGCTTGGCGGCTTTTGGGGTGTGATCGCATTTTGTTTAGAATATAAAGAAACCAAGTAACGCTTCTTAGTGTGCTTCACAAAGATCTTATTTCGAATTTAGATAGATTCGGATCGCAGGATGAAAGTGCATAATCGTCTATTGAGAGCAATAAGCTCTTGTTTCTCCCTTTCTTTCCCCCAGACACAAAACCCATCTCATCCAACACTTTTCAACCGCGTAATCGGCTCTTGGTGATATTTTGACGGCGCAAATACCTCTACAAATCTATACCCTTTCCATAATATCTACAAAAACGATCTCAATGACTAAGGAAAGAAGCTCACTGGTCCTCTAAATATGAATACCCTTTTGAATACGCTACTGTAAGAAGCTTTATTACGCGCCAAATCGATGATGACGCCAAGTGATTATGATTCACACCCACGCGCTAAGTCGGCGGGTGGCTGAATGAATGGGGCCACAAAGGAATTCCCAGCTCAATGACTTGCGAGTCGCTGGCTGGACGTGTGGTCACTATCGAAAACGCCCTCAGCTCCGACAGCGACAGCCTCCACCTACGTGACAGCTCTCCTGCCTGGCTGCCTCCCCCGCTCATACCCAGAAGCACCACCAACCTCCCAAGACAAAGATGACTATCTCCACCCGCACCGCGCCGCTCCCGATGAGCGTCGCGTGGCTCGAGAGCGCGACACTCGAGGTCACGGCCACGCAGCAGCTCAAGCGCGACGTGCGCTACGTACTCACGGTGCACCACAAGCCGTCGCGCTCCAAGTGGTCGCTCGGCCGCTCCTACGACGAGTACCGCCAGTTTCAGCACCGCCTGCTCAAAGCCTTGGAGTCGGGCCACTTCTGCCGCGCCGAGTGCCCGTGGCTCTACACGTTCGTGACGTCCTACTTCCCCAAGTCGTGCCTCTTCCGCTCCTCGAGTGCGCGCGTGATCACGTTCCGCCGCGAGACGCTGCAGAACTACATGACCACGATCCAGTCCGTGCTGTTGAACCGCGACAACCACTGCTGCAACGTGCTGGTCTTGCGCGTTGTGCACGAGTTCTCCGAGTTCCTCTGCGGCCCAGGCGGCATTGAGTCGCTGCCGCTCAAGCAGTGGGCTTTTGCTCAACAGCGCAGCGGATCCCGAGGTGGCTCGCGTGAGTCACTCGACTCCCAGGCGTCCACGTCGGACGAAGAAGCCACGAACTCGAACGGCTCGTTCGACGACGCACCGTGCGGCGTGTGTGACTGCGCGGTGGACGGCTACATGACCAAGCTGCGCTGCGGCCACCAGTTCCACGACGAGTGCATCGTGCAGAAGCTCAACGAGGCCATGCAGTGTCCAACCTGCGGCCACTCGGAGAGCCTGCAGCATTAAGTTAGCAACTGTATTGTGGTTGCTAAATTTGAGTTATAAACTATTTAATTGACATATTTTATAAACCCTTCTTTTGGAAACTAGGAGAGCAAGTGGCACAGTGAGTGTGTATTTTTTGTACCCAAAGAATCTTGAAGCACCGAAGTCTAGTAATGAGAACCTCCGAGCAGTTGCGAAGGCAAATGGTTTGCGGTCTCATCAGAACAAGAGCTTTGCGAGCTATTTTCGAGTCTATTCATTACGGCATCGTGGACACACCTCTTACCGTAGCTCGGTCACTTGTGTTGGCTGTCTTGTTGAGAGCCCTCCTAGATTTTTTTCTCCCTATAACGAGCTGTCTGTGATAACACCTCACCGCAATCTCACCCACTACCAAGATTCTTCATGCGTACCAAGTTCTATTAGGCGGGAGCGACGCGTATGGTGCCATTTACAGCGACCAACAAGGGGCGTGATCGGAGCAGTCACCATTGGATGATCAAAAGCAACGCGACGATCCAGTCAGCAAGTCTCCGTTTCACAAGAGGCATATAGCTCACTCTATCGTCGTGTTGCTTTGATTACTGTTATCCAGAGATTATTCATAATCGCTCCTCGGATTGCGCTTGCGCTGTAGCCACCATTACAAACCCCTTGCTAATAAGCCATCAGATTTAGGCTAAAGCTGGATTTTTTCCATTGTCCATAGGCTCTCAATTGAGGACACTTAAGTAGGGCTATTCGTCTGGTTGCATCATTGTCGCCAATTTCAGTTCACGCGGCGCTCGCTCGGACGACACGACAAAAAGATATTTCCATCACGACTGTGGTAGCATTTCCATTTCATCATGCTTACGAGCAGTTCAGAAGCGTAAACCAAGCAGCGCAATGCGAAGCGAGTCATCACTTGATATTATACCCTTTGCTATCAGGTATATAGGTTAAACATCAGCTTTTAAGTCATGGTAAAGTATATTTATTAGCTTACTATTTACAGAGGTAAATGAAGGCGCAAGTGTTGTATGCCTTTGCAGGTTTACGCGTGGCATCCGAGCCATTTGGGGAATAATCGTCGGCATTTTGAATCGCAACAGCTGCGATCATGAGATCTGCGAGCCAAACAGACAGACCGAGCGATTCAGATCATCAAAAAGGGCTGGATGATTACTCCCAACCGATCCTTTCACTATATTGTGCCAACTACAACCGAACGAAAAACGTACTTGTAGACCAGTGCGTATATATAAAAATAATGAAACTTGTTATACAGCATATGTGTGCGTAGTTTAACAGTAATTCGGAGTTTAGAGAGCAAAGCACAGCTGGTCTCCACAAACGAATTGGTTGTTTACTTTTTCACTGGCCTCCCACCACGAGTTTCATGCGAGGGCCACGCCGATGATGCGGCTGTCTCCAAGCACAAGTGGCCATCAATCTCCACAATCGAACTAGCCACCTCTAGTCCATAGCTCCCTCCCCGCTTCACTCAGTGCACAACCTATCACCATCCACAGAATAGCCTACCATGCCCTCAAGTCAGCCCTCGTCCTCGCCTTCCTCCCAGCGCGCCAACAAGCTCCGGTCGCCAGCGTACCGAGCCGAGCGCCTAAGCTACACGAACTCTAGCAACAGCAGCAACAGCAACAGCTACTACGCACAGCTTCCACCCACAATCCAGTACCTGGACCAGCTGAGCCTCAACATGGTCGCGGAACGACCCGACCCAAAGACCAAGGACATCCACTACGTGCTACACATCCACAAGAAGCAGACTGAGCTGCGCTGGAGCGTCAGCCGCACGTACAGCGAGTACCGTGAGCTGCAGAAGCGATTGCTGAGCGTCATGCAGCTCGGCCACTTCTGCAACGCCGAGTGTCCGTGGATGTACTCGTTCATCAAGAGCCAATTTCCCCAGGAGTGCCGCTTCTACTCGTACACCAGCTACATCGTGCGCAAGCGCCTCGAGGCGTTCCAGAACTGCATGGCCATGTTGCATGCGCACCTGCTGAACCGCGAGAACCACTGCTGCTCGGTTGTAACCACGGCGGTGGCGATGGAGCTCATCCGCTTCCTCAACGCAGACCTGCCGGCGGACAGCGAGGTCCGCTACTTTGACTCCAAGAGTCTGAGCTCCTCGTCGTCCTCAAATACCGACTCGAGCACCAGCTCGCTCCCCACACTCGACATCTCCATCCGCTACACTGATTTGGAAGCCTCCGACGTGAATGTGAAGAGCACGCGGAGCGATCGCTCGTCACGCTCCAGTGACTGCAGCATCTGCAGCCACCATGAGTCAGCCAAGTCCCCGACCTCTGTCGAGTCCCCCGACCCAGAGGATCACTCGGACGATGACAGCGACAACGCCAGCATGGTTTCTGCTTCGTCGTCTGCCTACTCGCGTGACCTCTGCCAGTCGTTCACGACGCTCAACTGCGGCCATCAATTCCACGACGAGTGCATTCTCGAGAAGCTCAATGAGAGCATGAGCTGCCCTACGTGTGGCCACGCCCAGGCACTTTGCTGAGGTCAGAGATGCGATGGCTACAGTTTTGTGTCAAAATCGGGTGGTAATAATTTCTTCTTCTGTGTTTTGAGAAAAAAAATTTCAACAATAAAGCAATTTAATTTCACACATGCCAATACAAACTCTTATAATAGACTACAATCTGTGATGTATTGGTTTTGAAGAGACCTCAAGATGGGTAGATTAGATGTGTCAGTACAAATTTCTAGATTAGAATCCGTCTTTCCACCAGGAAAGGAGATGATGGGCATCATGATTCACTCTGAACCTCAGAGAATTCAGACACAAGCCACCTTTATCTTCGGCACCACCACGGATCAGAGAGAGCCATTGGCACCGCAGACCAGCACCTCATTCACTCCGCATGATCCGACCTCTCCTGACAGCTCAGCAGCAGTTTGAGCCCTTCAGTAGTCGTGAGTTGGCCCCACACACCAACTGAAACGCGACACGCATGGTCTGAATGGATGGATGGTTCATGAGCTCAGCTCACTCACGAGCCTTAGCTGCAAAACTCAAGACGAGCAAACAAGATCATAATGCTCATCCTCTCTGGTTCATTTCATTCATAAATAAAAAAGCTTCTCCATACACATCCACAAGACGATCTGTTGTAATCACGCACACACACACTCTGTCTCTTTCTTTATCTGTGGCTTGTCTGCTTGGTGCCGCACGTTGGACACTGCATGGCCTCGTTGAGCTTGAGCACGATGCACTCGTCGTGGAACTGGTGGCCGCAGCTTAGCGTCGTCGTGTAGCTCGTGCTCGACGATGACTGGAAGCTCGGCAGCGACGACACAGTCGCTGCTGGTGTTGCTAAGGACGCTGGAGTCTGCTCGCAGCTGTGGGGCTCGACCTCGAGACTGCAGTCGCAGAGCGTACACACGAGGCTCTCGAAGTCCGTGGAGCTGCCGGTGTCCTCTTCGTCCGACGTCGAGGTGACCGACTCCTCGCTCGAAAATCGACCGCTGCTGTTGACGCCGAAGCCGTCGAAGGACAGCTGGCGCTTGAGCGGGTGGTCCTTGCCGGCGTCCTGCAGGAAAAACTGGAGTAGATCGGTCGCGACGCTGTCCACCACGACCTGGCAGCCGTGATTGTTGCGGTTCAGCAGGAATGTCTGCAGCGTGCTGAAGACACGCAGCAGCGCCTCGCGGCGGCGCTCAGCGAGGCGCGAGCAAGTCGAGTTGGAGCCGAAGAACGACTTTTTCGGGAAGTAGCTCTTCACGAACGTGTAGAGCCACGGACACTCGGCGTTGCAGAAGTGACCATGGCTCATGAGCTTAAGCAGCCGCTTCTGGAACGCGCGGTAGTCGTCGAACGAGCAACTGAGCGTCCATTCTCCAGATGATGGCGACAGTAACGACTGGCGCTGCTGCTGCATCGTGAGCTTGTAGTGGAGGCCGCCGCTGAGGCGAGGGTGGAGGCTCTTGGTCGTCGACGCGTCCACGACCTTCATGCCGAGCGAGAGCTGCTCGAGCCACGCGACGGACGGCGGTAGCACGGCCGCCACCGAGTTACGCTTGCGGCTGCGCACGGACGACGAAGAGAAAGACATGAGAGGGGAGGGCTTATACACAGACAGACGCGTGGACTCTTGGGCTCTCGTAGGGCTTGCGGCAGGCGTGGCGAGACTGCGAGTGAGAGGCTGGTTGACCTTGTGTCTTCCCTTGAAAGCTGTTTCAAACAAGTTGTTTGAACTGCTCAAAGCCCGGACGTAATCAACTGCCAAGTAATCAATCAATTATTCGGTGATTTCTTGAAAAGACACACTTTTAGCCAATGAAAGTATCGTGTGGAATAATCCTCTTGTCTTTGATACGTTTGTAAAGTGATAATATTACATTTCTGGTTCAGCTTTGAGTTATAAATTAGATATATATAGAGGAATGAATCCCTGATGAAAATGATAGATGGACTGGTGAAAATACAGAACCGGACAATTAGCATTTGGCTCAAGACGAAAGAGACTAGGAGAAAAAGTAGGTACGAACAGGACGAGTCTGCATTTTGAGAGATTTCCGAGCCAAATACAGTTATATGAAAAATTATAGACGCACCCGGGTTTTTTCGATTTTCTTTTTCAATTTTTTCATTTTTGAAAGCGCTGTTCAAACAGGAGCTTTCATGGCAAAAAAGAAAGAGAACACAGAAAACCACATGCAAAAAGAGTAAAAACTGAAAGAGAAAAGTCAATTTTTCACATTTTGACTCTATGAAAAAGTATAGACGCACTTCGGTCATAATAGTAATAAATATAAATAATAACGCTCATTTACGTAGCAATTGAAGCATTATTGTAATTAAGATCACTGGGTTCATTTCCACATGTTTTCGTTTCGTCAATCGAAGATTTGGCGATGCCGAGGGGAAAGC
>JALBZB010000880.1:0-16370 GCA_038050625.1 Pythium sp. MPC-2022a | reverse complement strand
TCGGCGAAGACAAAGGCGAGTTGGGTTACGGCGGTGTAACCCAACGTGTGTATCCTGATACAGTGACAATATGTGTCTTCGTCCTAGGTTGACGACACTCGCAAAATTCGTTCCAGCACTGACCGGCCCCGTTTCACCTTCTCAATTTATGCGGGAGATGCTGTTTCACCACATGTTCATCACAACCGCCTTTGTGCCAGCCTTTTTATGATGCGTCTTGTCAAATCCCTCATGATCGACATGCACCATTGCAGTTCATTGTCACTGCAAATTGAAGAGAATCTTTGATTTTAGCCGATGCAAAACCACCCCCTCACTTGGTCGCCACTCCAAATTTGGTAGTATCTCTAGAATGAAAGTATAACTGTTTGTAAAAAAATAGCCTACTTTGCCTGCAGTGTCGTACATTTATGCTAAAGTTCAGGTTTTCAGCTCCTTAGAAGAGCTACTCTATAAGATACGCTCTGGGCTTGAAGGACAAAAATATCGCTTATATAGAGATGACTGTTCTGCGATTTTGTGCGCAGCAAATGACTATCAAATATTACAGTATATATAATATGTTCTCAATCTGTTCTTCAATTGTTTGAATAAAATCATCTTCTCCGTCATACGCATCCATGCTGGTAATCTGCGTCGTGGAAAAGACAAATTCCTCTTGACTGCAGACTACTATACACCATTGAGAAGTTCTGCATTTACCCAAACTTTAAAGTTGGTCGCGTCGACATCTTTTCCCTTCTCCTAAGTCAGTTTCTATAGACTATTGAGGTCCCTGGAAAGCTCACGACTCCATTTTTTGAAAGCTGAAATGAAAAAATCCTTTTATAGCGAAAACCTCAGTGATTCTCCAAATTGTGATGCAATCCCTATTTGAAATGGGGAGAGCCATTCTGCTGTAAAGCAATATCGAAAAAATTCCTCTTTCAGCAAATTTTATAAAATAAATTCAAATTCGCTTGCGTTACTTCATCACTCTTACTTTTGGCACCCGAAAGGTCGTGGGCCAGGATCTGTCGAATAATGGGCTCCTTGACATGCCTGAACCACCACCATCCGAGCCAATTGAACCAAACGCACACGTCACCTACCTCGCCACCCGCTCTCTCTCTCTCTCTATTTACTGGTCCAGAGGATGACGGCGGAGGACCGCGCGTGCGTCGCGCTGCTCTTCTGCGCCACGTTCGGCGTCGGTTCCATGAGCTTCGGCTCAGTGTTCGCCGCCGCGGGGCCGCTGCTCGCATCGCTCTCCATCTACTTCCTCTCGGCGTGCAACCTGCATGCAAGGTACTGTATGCGTTGCATTCTAAATGACAAGGCTTATCGGAGCGCTCACCAACAACCTCTTTGTATGTATCTACCTGTGACAGCGTCGCGGTGAGCAAGGCGATGAATGTGGTCCCCATGTCGGTACGCACGTTCAGCGACCTCGGGTACTTTGCGTTTGGGGAACCCGGTCGCCGCGTGATCCTGGTCTCCGAGGCGGGCGTGTGCTTCCTCAGCCCCATCGCGTTCCTGATCCTCGGCGGCACGATCCTGCTGCCCTATCTCTTTGAAGGCACGGTGCACACCGCGACCGAGTGGATCCTCATGATGGCGCTCGGCGTGCTGCCGATCGTGCTCATCCCGACGCTAAAGGGTACAGCGCCGCTCTGCTTCCTGGGGTGCGCGGCCGCGATCGCCACGGACCTCATCTGCATCGGGTACAGTCTTAGCTCGGTCCAGTTCTCGCCCAGAGATACGCAGGTGGAGCCGAACCACGCTGTGCAGACCTTTGGCACGATCATGTTCGCCATGGGCACGGCGATCATCATCCCGCCCATCCAGCGCCAGCACACGGAGCCGAGCCGTCTGGCGAACCTCGTGTCGCTCACGCTGCTGTTCATCACGTCCATGTACCTGCTCATCGGGATCGTCACGTACTACCAGTTCGGCTGCACGGCACCGGCGACGCTGCTCGACCAGCTGCCGCCCAGCCGATGGCGCCAGCTCGCGGCGGGGCTCATGTTCGTGCACGTGCTCATCGCGTTCCCCGTGCTGCTGAACCCGACATTGTTCGACCTCGAGCGGTTCATTCTGGGCAAGGACGGCGACATCGAGGTGCTGCGCCAGAGCATCGCGCTGCGCCAGGCGAAGATCAGCGCGGACGGCAAGCCGATCCTCGGTGGTGGATCTTCCACGTCGTCAACCCCGAGCCTCGCGAGCCTAGACGCCGAAGCGTTCCTGTACGGGAGCAGCGCCACGCCGTACTTCCAGCATCGGTCGCCAACAGGCATAGCCACCACCACGACGGCGCCATCTTCGATGACGACCGGGAGCCCCGTGTTCCACGAAGACGTATCGTTCACCGTTCGAGACCGCATCTGCAGCAGCCTCATCCGCACCGTGACCGTGGGGTTGCAGACGTTCCTCGCCGTCATGCTGCAGAGCTCGTTCATGGACATCCTGAGCCTCATCGGGTCGACGGCGATCACGATCTCGTGCATGATCATGCCCTGCCTGTGCTACTTGAAAGTGCACCCGATCTCGACCGCCAACTTTGTGGGCCAATGCGACAAGGCGCTCTGCTACGTGATCATCCTCGTGAGCTCCGCGCTTGGCGTGTACTGCACCGTGGTGGCCGCGGGCAACATCCGCAGCAACATCGTCAAGTACCATCTCTTCCAGCCAGCCAACGCCACGGCGGCGCTCTCAGGGGCGGCGGGTGGAGACGACCAGTACCCGTTCTGCCTCCTAGGCGAGCGCAATTGAAAGTGATATACTAAACGCTCGTAATAGCAATACCGTAATGACACAAAGAGCTTCTTAATTACAATAGCCTGCCAACTTCAGTCTGTTTAGCAGAGACTGTCGCGTTGACAACCTACTTCCTTGTCGCGGCAGCGGGGTGGACGCGGCTGTCGGATCGAACCATTGCGCTGGCGATACCCGCAGGTGGGTGGTGGTTGTGGTACGCTGTCGCTGAGCCCGCCCAGCGCTGACCAAGCCACTTGATTACCGAATTCACGTTCTCGCCCGTGGCGGCGCTGACCTTGACGACATGCAGCAAGTGACCGTCAATCCCAGACATGAGCTGGTCGAGCTTCAGGTAGGCGCACAGCAGCGAGTCCTCCAGGTTGAAGCTCGCGTCCATCTTGTTGAGCAGCAGCAGCTTGGGCTTCTTGTGCATCGCCTCGTGGCTCAGGATGTTGAAGAACTCGAGCACAGAGCCGGCGATCTGCGTCGGGTTGGACAGGTCGACCACGAAGACCCAGAAGTCGCAGCTCGCAAAGTACGCCTTCCACATGGGCAGCAGTTGGCCACCCACCTCACACATGACCGCCGTGCGCGCGTCCAGCGCCAGCGTCGTGTGCTCCACACCGACCGTGGGCTGCGTCTCGCGCGGCACTTGATGCGCAAGCGCACTTGGCGCGTCGCTCAGGTCCTCGGAGTTGTTGTTATTTGAGAGAGCAACGCTGCTGTAGCCGCTCACTGCGCTCGCGGCTTTCGAGGTGAGCCCCGTGGCGTACGAGACGCCGCTCGCGAGCGCCGCGATCTTCTCGAGCACGCTTTGGTGGTTCTTGCTCAACTGCGCGGCGAGCTGGCGGAGAAGCAGCGTCTTGCCGACGCCGTCGAGACCGAGCAGCAGACCGCTCTTCATTCTACTGTAGTGAGTGCAAGCGAACGACTCAGCAACGCATACGCTGTGGAAAATGTGGCGGGGAGAGCTCCAGCTCGTAAAGAGCTCCCCAGATTGAATAACCCCGACTTGTAACGGACACACGCCAGAAAGGCACATCGAACGTGTGGGGAGCATGCAGATGGTTACATCTGCTACAGTATTAATAGATTAATTGACACGCATCCAATAACGCGCCCCATGTGGCAAAAGCTGACATCGCCACAAACCAGGACAAAGTACGTAGGCTGTCAACTGAAGTTGGCAGATACGGGATCAGCTCGCAATTGGAGGGTGGATGGAAATCATCAACGAAACGATGCGGCTCTCATAGCTAACGCCTTCAACATGCGTGCGTCCCAATATGGCAATCAGCCAAGACATGCTCGCTACATGTTACATGTTCAATGAATATAGTGCGACGGGATCCAATTCACTTGCTGGACGTAAGAGTCAGTCGGTGAAAGACTACGAACGCCTCCCACATTTCCCATTTATTGCCATGAAAATGGCGGCAGGAGATGACGAAATGCGTAGCTATCCCACTTTATCCACAAATTACGTTTCGACACCAGACGAAACGAGAGAGAGATGGACAGTTATTGCCCATAAGTTACTGTGTGAGCGGGAAGCTCAGCTCCACTCTGTGCTACACTTGCTGACTCGTTCAGCTTCAACAATGGTTGAAGCTAGAAGAGTTCAGCGCTTCTTTCCTGAATAGCATGATACCCTGTCTACTATGGAAATGTATTTGGATATTTTACAGTTAAACGCCTCGAATATACCTATGCAAACTAATACAAGGTGCAACCTTTGCTGCTGCTGATCAATCACGCAGGGCTTTTTTTCTCGCTTGAGATTGACGATTGGCTTGGGATAGAGAGATGCGAGGCGTGCAGCCTAACGGCCAAGACGCCCCCTGCAAGATTCACTCGCGCGTGTTTGAGCTCTTGATCGCGCACGCTACGAGAGCGCAATCATGTGGAAGACAGAGAGCTGCATGGATGGTCTTGACCAGACCCGAGGTCCGATGGAATTCTCTCGAAGTTCGTGGCGCCGGCCAAAAAAATGAGACTGGTGTGCAAGCAAGCGGATGGGCCTGTCGGTCGGTCAAGTGAGGTCAGCGCGACCAAAGTTTTGCCGTCTGAGCTGAGTGCCGGGATGCTGCCGCAAAGTTTGCCTTACCTACCGTACAGAAATTGCCAAGCCCCTGAGAGCGAGCCACTGGTGACCCATCAGCAATGGTGCAACGTGGCGCGCCGTGACTCGGCTGGCGTGACCAATCCGATGCTGTCTGACAAACCATTCAGTTGGTAATAATTTTGCTTCTGATTCTCGAACCAAACAAACCCCATCAAAATCGCACTCAGGATCGTCAAAATGACCTCCTGGCTGAATGAATGACTGTGGTGCCATGGACATGCAGGCCAACAATTACTTGCTGACAAGAGACAAGAAGCAAGGTGTGCTTGCTTGCTTGTTGAAAGGGCAGGCTCTTGTCAATGTGCCCCATGCTCGCCCTAGTAATATTAGCAGGTCCTCACCCCCACAAGATTTCAAAGCGCTATGCACATGAACGCTGGCTGCGCTACGCACGCGTCGCCATGGAGTCAGCGTTCGACTGACTCTCTCACGCTCGTTCTTGCTCGCGGTGCAGAACTGATTTGGTTATGTGGACCTCATTGACTGTACAACACACACTGTACGTACAGCGTACAGCGAGCGTATTCTTTCAGCCGGAGACTTGCATTACTGAAAGTTTTGAAATGGCTGTTTGGTCCATGCACATGGCAGTTTGCAAGTGTAAGCAATCCGCGACCGCAAAAAGGTTGAGGAGAGCGAGAAGCTGACAATCCCAGCGGATGACGCCAAGAGCTTCTCACATGAGAGAGAGAAAGAGAAGAGAAGCAAGCGAAGTGTGAAGAGAAAAAAGGGATTTCACAAAATACAGACAACAAAATGTAGACAGACATACATACATCAAGTGGCATCCAGTTCATCCAGTTTGCAAACAAGCAGCCACAAAAGTTGTGTGTGGCGGTGTGTGGGCTGGGGGAATGCCGTCATGAATGCTGCGTGTGCTCTTTTTGTGCCTGTTTGATGGGACAGCAAGGGGAGGAGCGAGCCAAGGGTGGAAGAAGTGCGAGGTACTTTTGAGAAAGCCAGGTGGGAAAACAAGCAAGCAGAGCAATGCGAGCGAGCAAGGGACCTGGAACTGGAGGGACCAAAGGTTTTGAAAGAGTGCGCGAAGTAGGTCCATTTACCATTGCATGTTGCAGCCAGAAGAGTTCCACTGAAGAAATAGAGAGTTGAGCTCCACTCTCTCTCTCGTCCAAGTGGCTGCGCTGTTATTGTTATAGAGACTCGTCTGAAAACCTGCTGAATAGAATACAGCCGGCTGGAAATGTTGCCAAGTTTTGCATTTTTGAAGGGGGAGAATGGAAAAAACCTACGCAAGAACATACTCGCTGCTGAAAGTTTGGGTTGCCACATCGTCGTGATGGCGAGTACTTTGTGCCGCCCGTCCTCTCTCTCTCGTAATTCAGCCAATCAGATCAGCTGCTCATGTCCCTCCCCTATTCGCCCGCTGTACTGCCTCTTTCCCCAAGTTGGAACAGCCAATCGATGCAAGAGAACATCCAAAACGCAAGCACTGCTCCTCTAATAACGAATAAAATCTGCGCAAATCTTCTACTCGACATTTTAACAGGCTATTTTTCTGTAATATTACTATTCCAAAATGCGGTTTGATTCATTATACATAGGTTTAATAAAAAAATAAAAAGGAGAGTTACAAACGTCTCACCACACGCGGAGGAGCCGTTACGGATTGCGGCAAGAGCCGGGGCGCAACTACGCTTGTTGTTTGTTGTTTTTCTTTTTGCCGCTTGCTCGCGTTCGCCAAGCAAACAACGAAGCAAGCGCAAACCCAGCAAACAAGCAAGCGCAACACACAAGCAAACACTCACACTCTCACGCCCGCCATCGCATGCTGTGTTGTTGGGCTCGAGTGTTCCCTCAGTGTGGAGAATTCGAACCGAGTGAGAGAAGAAGAAGAAGAAGAAGGCGAAAGCATCGGTACCGCCCCTCACCTCGTCCTCCCGTCCATTCCCTGTTCCCTGTGAGTGCGTCGACCACCCGCACACACACACACACCGTCTGTCCGTACGTATTAGCGGCTTCGCTGGCTGTTCTTCCAGCAAACTAGCGTCTGTCTGGTGGATCCACTCGATCGGCAGACCATTTTCCGCACGCGTGCGCCAGATCCATCATTTATATATAGCAACACACCGTCGGTTATCAACCAACGCAGCAGAGAACGACCATGGTCAACTACGGACTCGGGCGGCGGCAGAAGAGCAAGGCGGTGAACGAGAGCAGCAGCAACTACTACAGCAGCTCCAGCAGTCTGCGCGGCACGAACGCCAGCATGGCGTCCAGCAGCGCGTCCACAGCGTCCATCTCGTCCTTCAGCGACGCGCTCACGGACGACTCGACGTTCTCGAACGATCCGTACTTTCACTTCAGTTCGGACCAGCAGGACGCGCTGCTCGAGGAGTCGCGCAGCACCGCCACAGCGCTCATCGTCGACACGCTCTCGGGCTTTGACAAGTGGCGCTTCCTCTCCATGACCTCGAAAGTGCAGCTCTTCGAGCTCAAGGACGACGCCGCGGACCAGGTCTCCTCGATGCGCACCGACGACCCGAGCGAGCTCGCACTCAGCCAGAGCCACACGCTGCTCGCAATCACGCGCGTGCGCGCCAAGCTCGACGACTTCATGCGCATCGTCGCCACCGACAAGCGCGACAAGTTCCAGAACTTTCTCGCGTGTCTTCACGAAGAGGAAGTGCAGCACGCGGACGTGTTCACGGCGTTTGGCAACCTGAACAGCAGCAGCGGTAGCGGTGGCAACAACAGCAACAACAACTCGAGCTCCGACTTGCTCTCGTCATCGTTCACGTCCAACTCGTCGTTGGGGTCCTCGAAGGGTCCGCGGTCGAACGGCATCGACGTAGAGCAGTACGCGATCAAGTACTACTCGCTCAAGGAGCCGAAAGTCACCAAGACAAAGACTAGCGCGCGCAACGGCATGGCGAAGAAGTTCATCCGCAAGGGCAAGTCGTCGTCCACGCGCGGTTCGTCGCCATCGCTCTCGTCCGACAACGGTGGCTTGACGCTCTGCGTCGGCGAGTACGCGACGATCCGACAGGGCAAGATCCGCGCGAGCTCACACCAGAAAGCCGGCAACAATCACAAAGCGATCGACGACCACCGCATCGGCATCGTCGCGTGGCACTCGGTGGGAGACCCGCAGGTCACACGCTACTGCAAGCCCATCGCGTCCACGACCGGCTCGGGTTTCACCGTCACATCGCGCTCGTTCGCCCAGTTCTCAGGAATCGTCGTGTACCCGGTCGAGTCGAGTGTGCCCGGTGAGAGCTTGTTGGAAGTGGTGATCAAGCTGAGCTGCTTCGACCCACAGGGCGTCTCGCTTCTCAAGAAGCAGGCGATGATGCAGTACCTCGTCGCGTACCGCCACCTGGAGAACGCGCTGCTCGTGCTGCGTCTCCACGACTCGCCATATTTATCATCCTCCACATGGGTCAAGAGCGAGAGCCGCAAGTGCTGCAACGTGTGCCAGCAGAGCTTCCCGTCGTTCCGAAGGAAGCACCACTGCCGCCTGTGTGGCGAAGTGATCTGTTCCAAGTGCTCGTCGATGCACGCGATCAAGCTGGCAAAGGCCGGCAAGGTCTCGTTTCGGATATGCGACGCGTGCGTGCACGGTGTTGGAGACGGCGTCAAGCGACTACAGAGCAACAAGAGCACAGGCAGTGGGCCAGAGGGCGAAGAAGAGGACGAGGAGGAAGAAGAGGTCGTTGAGGTCGACAGCGACCTGCAGCCCATTCGCCGCGAGTCGAACCCGCTCGCCAACGAGCACGAGAAGCAACAAGACCCAGAACCAGTTCAGCAGCAGCACAAGAACAGAGAGCCGTCTGTTCGGGTACACGAACAAGAAGAGGAGTTCCAACAACAACAGCAACAGCAGTACGCGCTTCGAAAGCAGTCTGTACATGAACAGCCACAAGAGCAGCAGTACCAACCTAGAGACCCATCGGTTCGCGAGCCACATCAACCACAATACCAGCCTAGAGAGCCATCAGTGCGCAAGCCACATCAACCACAATACCAGCCTAGAGAGCCATCAGTACGCGAACCACATCAACCACAATACCAGCCTAGAGAGCCATCAGTACGCGAACAACAGCAGCAGCAGTACGCACTCCGAAAGCAGTCTATCCAGGAACAGCAGCCACCACAGGAGGAGTTCTTCGAGGAAGAAGAGCCGCAGCACGAACACAGTTACCAGCCGCAGCCGCACCAGTCTCTGCTCCACAAGCAGCAACTCGAGCAGCACGACAACCGCCAGCAGCAGCAGCGCCGCCACGACAGCGAAAGCCGAGACACAGCGACGAAGCTGCAGGTGCAGGAGAAGCCTCGCGCGTCGACTGCTTCCAGCGGCGAGAGCGAGCTCTACGACTCGCGTGGCTTCCTCTCGTCGAATGTGACTGTTACGACCGCAGCGTCAACGCCGCCGTCGGCTTCTGCGTCCCCACTCTCGTCGTCGCCGGCGTCACCTAGCGCCGCGGTGGAGCACAATGACCACCAGTACTACGATTCTCAGCAGGACAATGACAACCGCTTCTCGGAACAGTCGCTCCGTGACTTCCACGACTCGGAGTATGCGCTTGACCTGAGCGACCTGCACCTGGAAAGCCGGATCAAGGAGTCGGAAGTGTTCGCTATTGACGAAGAGGAAGACTACGAGGACGACGACGATGAGGATGACAGTAGCAATGTGAACCGCGGCATCAACAACCAGTACAGCAGCAACCACAGCAACAACAGTAACGCGAACGGTTATGTGGTCAGCTACGACCGTCTCGACGAAGAGGACGATGAAGATGACGACGACCAGATTGGTGAGATGATTGGTGGGT
This sequence comes from Pythium sp. MPC-2022a, assembly GCA_038050625.1. NCBI lineage: Eukaryota > Oomycota > Peronosporomycetes > Pythiales > Pythiaceae > Pythium > Pythium sp. MPC-2022a. Next base: position 6,713 of record JALBZB010000880.1, on the reverse strand, counting down.
ACCGCAACAACGACGACGACGACGATACTGGCTTTGAGTTCCACGACTCGGAAGTCGGTATCAACTTCAGTTTTGAAGATATTGAAGAGTTCAACGACGACAAGTACGAGGCGCTGGAGGAGATTCAGGAGATCACGACTACGAGCGCCGCGATGGTGCAGCGCAACCGTTTGTTGGACGAGCTGCGCCGCACACGCCTGATGGACTACGACATCCTCGACTCAGCGCGCGAGCAGAGCTTCGACCTGATCGCGAAGCAGGCCGCGCAGTTCATGAGCTGCTCCCTCGCGTCCATCAGTTTTGTGGACGACCGCCGCGAGTTCGTCAAGGCCGCTTCGGGAGATCTCATGCTGCGCGTCGGTGGCGGTAACCTCCACGAGCTCCCCAAGCAGCACTCGCTCGCGGCGCACATTGTGCAGCGCTGCGCCGCTGAGGACCTCGGCATGGTGCTCGTGCTCGACGCGCGTCACGACGAAGCGCTGTCGACTAATTTATTTGTATACAACGCGCCGTACCTGCGCTTCGTCGTGGGTATCCCCGTGCGCACCCGCGACGGCGTCGTGCTCGGCGCGCTCGTGGTCGCGGACGACCGCCCGCGCGGCGACATGACCCCAACTGAGAGCAAGGTGCTGCGCGACTTTGCCGAGCAGATCAACGACCTGATGGAGGAGCGCTGGCAGCGCACCATGTACCAGCGGCGTGCGGCTCCGGCACCGGAGCAGATGCAGCAGACGCTGCAGTCTCTGCTCTCGCAGTCGTACCACACGGGCCAGCAGCTGCGACAGCAAACCGAGCGCCAGAACTTCGCCCACAGCTTGGCATTGCCGCGCCAGCACCAGTCGCACTACCAGCAGCAGCAGCAACAGATGCACCAACCTCAGTATCAACAGCAAGTGCACCAGCCCCAGTATCAGCAGCAAATGCACCAGCCCCAGTATCAACAACAAGTGCACCAGCCGCAGTACCAGCAGCACCAGCCTCAGTACCAGCCAATGGCCAAGTACCGAGGCAACAACCAGCAGCAACACCACCAGGAGCCGCCGCCGGGACGCCTGACCATGCAGGGCATTGAATTATAGTTATATATCACCCGAGTTATTAGAAACAAACACAGCCAAACACACACACACCAAGCAGTATATCTAAACGAAGGAAATGAAAGTTCCCAGTCATTATCGTATTTGTCACGCTCACCAGCATCTCCCTCCATTCATCCATTCATTCTCTATGCAACGAGATGAAGCGCGTGATTCTCACTCGGCATCCGGAAATTGGCTCTCTGCTTTGGAATTCCTGGTGGTACTCGACTTATCTCGCCGACCTTGCGGGAAACGAACGTTGAACACGAGGCTCAACTATTCGATGGCGTAGACGCCCGCACTCTCTGGTACTCACATGGTCGTCGCGAACGAATGAGACACGAACAAACTAATAACATCTAGAATGCGGTGAACGACACCTATGTCTGCCTGGCTGACGAAATAGTATTTCTTGTTATCTCGCTGACCAGCTCTTCAAAGTGACCGATGGCACTCATCTCAACGTTTTGCTCGTTTTTCAACACGATATGTTGCTGAAAATGGGTTCTTCCTATTGTGTATCAGCTCACATGGTGTAGCTTCCTCTGTTCCTTCCTTGCGCGTATTCTCGTTACTTCTATGCCCTTCTCACGCCATCTCCCGCCTTTCTCGTTGAGTCCCTTCATTCGTCGTCTGACTGCGGCTTCGTGGACGCGTCGCCGTACGCCATGCGCAGCTTCCGCAGCCGCTCCTCCGCTTCTCTGCTCACTTCCGTTGAGCCGGATGCCTGCGCTGGTGGTGGCGATGACGCCCTCGAGGATTGCTTCACCACTACCTCCGTGCGCTTCGTTGGGCTGCGTGAGCGTCTGCGCGTCGTGAAGCGGTCGAGCTTGAGCGACAACGAGCCTTTGTAGCTCGCGGGGCGAGCCGCATAGTCGCGACCCACCGCTTCCGCCTTGCGGCGCTCTTTCTCGCGCACTTGTTGCAGCAAATCTTCCGTGAGCCCACCTCCCGACTTTGGCTTGCTGCTACATTGGTGAATAGAATACATAAACACAAGCACATGCAAACGAGTGAGTCTCTTCACATAAACGCACAGACAAAGCAAAGCAAACTAGACACAAAACACATACCGGGGGCTTGGCGATCGACTCTTGCTGCGGTTCCGGCGGCTTCGTTCGCGCGACCGCGAGCGGTGGCGCGTTCTCGATCGGGACCTGTCGCGATGCGATCGGCTGCTGCTGTTGGCTTTTCGTCGGTCGTCCCGGTCGCGGTCACGATGGTCGCGGCGACGCTCTCTCGACCGCGATCTGGAGCGACCACATCCGGTGGATCGGGATCGCGAGGGTGGCGACCGCGTACTCGTGCGGTGGCTCTTGCTCGCACCCTTGCGCTCAAACTCAATGTCTCCCAGCCCCACTTTCTCCTGGTTGCCATACTCTGGGAATGTGACCCAGAACTCGTTGTTCTCCTCCACCGAGTCGATCGTCGCTTCATACATCTACAAACGCGTAAGAACCAAATTGAGTTAGAAGACTGATTTAAAAACGGTTGCCCACAGGCAACGAAAGCATCATTTGCAGGTCGTTCTTACCGCTGGCTCGTTGTCTTCGTCTGCGTACATGGCGCGGATCTTCGTGCCGGGCTTCAAGAACTCGACGATCGCCAAATTCGCTTTTTCGCGCTCTTTCTTTCGCCCGTGCAAAAGCAACTAACAAAGGTCAACAAAGCCAGAATCGGTTAGCTCAACCATAAGAAACAAGCAATACTCACCACACTCATTTCAGAAGAATACAAACAATGCACACCTTGACTTTGATACTGTCCTCGATCTTCTTCGGGATGCGCGGCAAGATCGTGCCAAAGTAGTTGATGTCTTCGAGCAGTCCCACGAGCCACTCACCAATCGTCCTATTTTGCGAAAGAGCACGAATATACCCACCATTATTAAGTACTACAACGCTAGGAGGAACCCCAGAGAAAACAACACCATGCTCTTCATACTCACGTCTTGACGTTTGGGTTTGCAGCCGCATTGAACTCCTCCTTGTCGTCCAAGTACGGCTCGTACCAGCCCCAGAGCTTCTCCGGATCGCACGTGTAGCGCAGATACAAGAACCCCACGACACGGATGTACGGCGAGTCCTAGAGCCAACAGCACAATAGAATGATATCATAGCAACACGAGCACAACATCAGAGCCATACGTACAACAGGATTGATGCAGCTCATACCACGTAGCGCACGTACCACGTGCTTGAGCAGCCCCTGCATCTGCTTCATCGTGAGGCGCATGAGGAAGAACTTGTGCAGCAGGCAAAAGCATGTCGACGGGATGCGCGCAGTGCCGGGCGACAGGGGCTCTACAGCACACAAATAATGATGCATACACATCATATTAGCAACAGCTCACAGTAAAGCGCATAACCATCCATTCATCGTACTCGATAGCATGCACACACCGCCAACTCACCAGCATGATCGACGCGGTAGTAGATCTCGTCAACCACTTCGTGATACGTCTTCAGATTGCTGTTTCAGAGTTTTCCATACAAACAGCAGACAATAGCAGGTGGTTAGTACCATCGTCACTTGCAAAGTGCCACGCAGCCACCACATAAACGGATGACTTTTTGAGTTCGCACTCACTAGAGCTCGTGGAAATACGCCGACTGGAGGATGTTCTGGTGCAACAGCGTGTTCAGATTGAATGTCGTCTGGTTCCCGTAACTGTTGCATCGCATATAGAAATCCACACAACAACACATTAAATCATTAGGACTCCATAGTGATAGCATAGCAGACACGATAGTAAAGTACATGCACCAACGGAGAACCCAGACACGACGTTGTGCTGCGCGCAATGCACACATGTGTGCGCACTCTCCCTCCCTCGCCAAGTCAACAGAAGACGGCAGCAGCCGACGGCGCCAGGCCGATCTCACAGAGAGACCAATGTAGCCAAACATGCCCTTGAGAGATAGAGAGTCATAGACAGAGAGACGCACACACGACCAGTGATCCCACACACGCATTTTCTTCTTCTACCGCGATCCAGACACTACTGTCGAAGAACGTACATGGGGAGCTCGTCCTGCTTGACACGGCGCTGGTGCTCTTCGCTGTCGTCTCCACCGCCGCCGCCGCCGCCGCCCGGGATCTGCTGCTGCTGGCGCGACTTGTGCAGCGCGTGACGCGTCAACGCACTGCGCGACATGCTCTCTCGCTCTCGTCTTCCTTGTTGTCTCCGTGTCCGTGCTTGCTTGCTTTCGAGTTTCTCAAGATTGGAAAGTGTTGCCGCACGGGCCACTTCAGCAGCAGCCAACAGAGGTATTTAACGAGTTTCTTTGTATTTATTATTATTAGCGCATTTATTAGCTTCCAAATCTTGTTTTTCACGTATTTGCTACATTTAGCTACCAAATCTCCGTTTTTTGGACTTCTTCGCAATAAGAATACGGAATCGACAGTTTAAACCAGAACCGCAAAACACTTTTTGTATCCGACATTTTGTTATCTCCAGCAATTTGAATTCGCCAATCAGAACGCTTCGATAAAATACCAAAATCTATTTGTTCTTTCCGACACCATGCGGTTGCTCGTAGCCAATCTCTCGAATTAGTGGATGAGAATTGCTTCGTCTGCTGCACTCGTTGCTGTTTCTCATTCAACATCATACCACATGGTCGACACAAAGCCACAGAAGACGGAGGGAGGAAGCCGCGACAGTACGTGAGGAATGTGTCAACACACAGCTTTCGACTCGCGGTGGTCAACCACTTCGACGCACGCGGCATGCTCGCGACGCTCGAGAGGTTCTACCCAGGCGTTGTCGGCACAGTGAAGGATACAAAGCGCAATAACCTGTATCTGTGGGCGAAGAGCAGAGAGAAAATCGAGCGTCTCTGCGCGACCCAGGTGACAAACGAGCTGTGCCGCTCGCGAGAAATCGGCACGGCCACGACGCTGCCGCGAGATGCCGAGCTGGATCTGCTTAAGTGGATCAACGGATATCGCGCAGAAGGAGCTCCCGTCTCGGCACTGATGCTGAAGCGCAAGGCGCTGCAGGTTGCCAGCGAGCTCGGCGTCCCTGCTGCGGCATTTACTGCTTCGTGAGTGTGGTGGCAAGCGTTTCTCTGTCGGCACAAGATTGCCTTCCGCACAAGAACTCGCCAAGGACAAATCTCGCTTGCTGACGCCAGCGCAAAGGCAGCTGCGTTATCCTCCGAGCTCCAACCGTGCATGGCTGAGCTCGGCGTCGACGTAGTGCACAACGCCGACCAAACACCAGTCTTCTTCGAGCACATTCCGACCAAGACAACAACGACCAAAGGAACCCAGACCGTGGATTCGGGCTGGCGGCAAGGCGAAGGAGAGAGCCACGTGTATGTTGCTTGGCGACTCCTTCGGCAACAAGTTCGAGCCGTTCCTCGTTCTGAAGACCACGACCTCTGTGAAGAAAAAGACATCCACAGAGAACAACGCGAGGCGACACAGCTTCATCAAGCGGCTGTGGGTCAAGGTGCGCGACCTGCAGTCGGCGTTCGGCGTGTAGATCGTCGGCAACGCGGCGGCGTGGTGGAATACCGAGAAGTCTGCGCGCTTTCTCGAGTACCACTTCGGCGACCGGCGCGGGCGTCGTTTATCCCCCATACTCCTGTTGTGGGACGGTTTTTCCGCACACTGGTCGGATCGAGTGCGACAATGCGCTGAAGAGCTAGACGTGGCGCTCATGCGAGTGCCTCCTGGTTATGCTAGGGTTTATCAACCTGCTAGTGTGCCGTGGAGCACCTCTCTCAAGTAAAGGTTGCGTGTTCGGTGGGCTGGCATGCTTTACCAGCAGATTGACAGCCACAGTAATGACCGTGATGCGTTCGAGCTCGTCCCACCCACGCGTGACGACGTGGTAGAATGGCTTGCTGACGCGTGGCAAGATTTCTCTTCAACGACAATTAGTAGAGGTTTCTCCCGTTCTAACTGGGCATGAGATGTCTGAGTGCGATCAGGTGTGTTTCAACACCCTCACAGCTCGTCTCGAAGCGACACAGCTTCTCGGCCGTGATATTGGCACTGTTTCTGTTGACAGCGATGTTGTTGATGGCATTTTGGAGTGCTCGGTATAAATGACCAAACAATACATGTTAGATTTGATTCTACACACAAGCTGATAAGCGAAAGTGAAAGATATTTAACCTACCATTGGATGTGTGGAGCATCAACGGGGTTTGAACCCGCGACAACCCTACTCGCCGAAGCACCCTCAATAAGCCCGTAACCGCTCGGACTGTCAACACATCAACATTTCTGCTGCAAAAAGTGCGCACAAATAAAATTATAATTTATCGAGGGTGGAGCACAAATTTATGCAGGTATTGTAGTCAATGCAACATTGCTGTCGGACACAATAAGTGTTTTGCGGTAAGTGAAATTGCAGAAGCTTTACTTTCAGGGACTTTTATGAAATAATACCCTATTCAGCGACATTTTCAACTACCCTAAAGTGCATGTCATTGGCGGCCCCAATGTGCGGAGCTTTACGCCAAACCCTTTCAAATTTGATGGGGCCGCCTTTGACAGCATTTTAGGGTACAGAAATACTCTCAAATTGATACACCAAAACGACACCAAAACGCAATCATTTTTTGAAGGTCATGGCACATATAAAGAGATCAACTTTTGCAGGATAAAAGTACC
>JALBZB010000879.1:0-16384 GCA_038050625.1 Pythium sp. MPC-2022a | reverse complement strand
GCTGGTGGAGAAGCTGGCGCAGCTGAGCTCGGTTGCTGAGATTCGCGAAGAAGAGGTGCTTGAGGCTCCAACCCTAACTGTGAGTTCTACTTCCTCCAACTCAACTGCTCGCGCAGAGGTTGCGTCGATCGCATGGGGAGTGAAGAAAATCCAAGCACCTCAGGTGTGGGCGAAAGGCAACACCGGTCAGAATGTCATCATTGGCGTCATCGATAGTGGAGCACGTGGCACGCATGAGGCGCTTCGTGGAAACTTCCTCGGCGAGTACGGCTGGTATGATCCGTACGAGCAACGCGACCTTCCATACGACGAAGACGGCCACGGGTCTCACGTTCTAGGCTCGATCGCTGGTGGCAACGGCATCGGCGTCGCCCCCGGTGCCAAGTGGATGGCGTGTCGAGGGTGTAACACAGACTTTTGCTTGGAAGTGCAGATGATTGCGTGCACCCAGTTCATGCTGTGCCCTACAGACACGAAAGGCGGTAAGAAGGACTGCTCCAAGGCTCCGCGCGTGGTGAACAACAGTTGGTCTGCTGGCCAGGGAAACACCAAATATGCCTCAATTGTCGCAGCCTGGCGCGCCGCGGGCATCATCCCGGTCTTTGCTGCAGGGAACGTCCTTCTATCGTGCGGGTCCGTAAAATCCCCCGCCGATTATCCAAACGTGATCGCCGTTGGCGCGACGAACAAGGACGACAGTTTGCTCTTCGTCAGCGGCAACGGTCCTTCCGTAGGCGGGCTCCGAAAGCCTGAAGTTACCGCTCCTGGTGGAGATATCAACTCTACGTGGTTCGATGGTGATACTTCCTACCATGTAACCTTTGGCACGAGCATGGCGGCGCCACATGTGACAGGTGCGATCGCGCTTCTGCTGAGTGCGAAACCCGGTTTGTCGTACGACGAGGTGCTGGCGGCGCTCACCTCCACGACCGACATGAAGATGCTTGTGTCCGGGAACCGTACCTGTGGTGGAACCCCAGACAACGTGTTCCCGAACAACATCTTTGGCTACGGCCGCATCAACGTCCTCAACGCCGTAAGCAAGTAGTATGAGTCAAAGCGCGTTGCTGCTGTAGCGTGAAGTAAGAATTCGATTTGCAGAATCGTACTCACCAACGGAATTGTTGCGAACAAAGTTCTTCCGACACTTAACCTACCATGGTGCCGAATCGCACGTTGTGTACCCTGTATTGGTCCGCGTGATAATATCAAGTTATACCGAGACCCTCCCTCCGCAGGCTACGAGGGCGATATTCGCTACCGATATCCGCAGAGTCTCTGTCACTGAGAGCAGTAGTCATCTTGTAGCCCTTGAGGCATGGATGTATAGAGCTATGGGGTCTCAAACATCACGCATTACCTGTTAGACATCGTCCTTCCCGACCAATAATTAACCAGTCACTCCTTCGCCCAAACGTCGACATTATTATGACTCGCGGTCTGGAACTGACGTGGTATTACACTTATTGAAATGGATGTAGACCTAATGTAGATTCAAATTCTGAGCAGCTCCTCTTGAGATCGATGCCAAGTTTCGCTTCTACAAGAAGAAGAAGAAAAACAATCAGGATTCCCTCTTGAAGAAGCCTTTCGCTCGACATTTTCCCACCTGGTTCGTGACTCACGACGGCATCCTGGATCTTGTATCTGGGATCGGACGGACCCCGCTGACTCTCAAATCTCCGGGTGCCATGGGAGAAATACCTAGTGCTGTCACTTGAGGGCGTTCGAGCAACAAACACCAAGTGCCAAGCGTTGCTGGCGTTCGCTCGTCAAACAGCTCAATCTCAAAAATAATGGGTTGTTGTTCTTCATGTTTGTGCTCTTACATGCGAATGCTCTTCCTCTACCGACACTATAAACGATTTTATCGTTTCTCTGGAGACATGCGCCTTGAGTAGAACACTCTTACATATGAATAACACTATAACCGAACCTGGGTGAGAGCCATGCACACCCCATCCTCTCGCGTTCGTTCCTTCTGAAGAGATGAGAGATGAATCTCATTTCCGCATCCCCCGTCCGCTCCGAATGGCACCGCAGCAACTTCCGCATGGCGACCTCGCGGCGTCCTCCCCGCCCCCGAATGTGTCTGCGTCTGCAGCAACAGTCAACCCACTCGAGCCCACTGGTATCAGCCCCTTCGACATGCTGGAGCTCGACCTGCTCTTCCCATCGGAGAGCAGCTCTCAGCAGTAGCGGCAGCAGCAGCAAGAGGAGCTCTGCGCGCATGACGCTCTGGCCGCGTTCCTCGCGGAAATGGACGTGCTGGAGCACGACCTGCTCATACCGTTTCATAGTGAAGCCTGCGGCAGCAGTGACACCAATAACGTAAGCGGCTTCAAGCTGTCTTCAGCGAACAGCACCATTGACGGCAGAGGCGAGATTGACATTGATGGCCCCACAGTTGGCACTTTGCCCGCTAGCGATCTTGTTGTGGTCCCAGCCCCCACTGCTCCAGTAATGAAGTTTGAAGTCGCCAGTGACGAAGCGATCGCACTGCACTTCGCGTTGTTTGCGCAGGAGCGCGCGCGGGCGTTCGCGATGGAGCCGCCGCGACCGGCGAAGTCCAAGCGCCGTATCTGCCCAAAAGAGCAGATAGAGATTCTGTAAGACAGCTACAAGCTTGGAGTACGACCTCAAGGCCCTCAAGTCTAGTATATTGAGCGAAAAGAGGAAGCAGCAAGTTGTTGCAGGTGGTGATGTGAACCCGCCGCCCGTCGAGCTCACTGCACGTCAGCCTCTGGATGTATTAGGGCTTGAGGCAAATTGACAGCTCCGAAAGACTGTGCGAAATCACCTCATGCTCAGCACCAGGATTGAAAACGTGCTGCACACTCAAGCGAATGACCCGGAGGCAAACCCCAAGTCTTTTGTTGCAAACGTAGCCCTGTACTTTGATCGAAGTGCTGATATACTGTGTACTTGTCGCAGATTTTCAGTTGGGTCAAGACTGAGAAGCTCAGCAATGAGGTGCCTCTCACAAACGCGGATCTCCTAGCCTTTTCCGAAGCGCTCGCGGGCAAATTCGACATGATCTACACGCAGCTAAATGACGTGTTTGCTGGTACGAGCCTCTCAATTACGAAAATGGCACATCGAGACGCTCGCGTGATTGTGAATAAGGCCGAATGACTCGCGACGCTCCAGTTCCGAGACGAGAAGATCCTGTCGTTCAGCTACCAGTCGGTTTGCGATGCGAGCTGGCGATCCGTCGAAGTGGATGCGCTCGATAGAAACCACCCTCTCTCAACGGTACGTTGTTGGAGTCAAAATTGGTTTCAAGCTTGAAATGGAAACATTGTACGCTGACAAAAAATCGTGGTATACCCGTAGGTACTCCCACAAGACGACGATGTGCTGCTATTGAAGAAGGCGTTGCCAATTCCACTGGAGGACGACCAAGAAATCGCAGTCCCCGTCCGGCTCATCTCGAAGCGGTTCCTGAGCAAGAACCGAATGGCGTTTTGTTGGGAAGGAACTGCCGAGTGGCCATGCAACCAGTCATCTGCTGCAACCAGCAATGCAGAAAGTTGTATACCGATGCGTGACAAAGGCTGGGAGCTGATCCAGCCTATGCCTGGTAGTGGTGGGAACTCGCGACTCTGCCACGTGCAAATCTGCGTGCGCATGAAGCCCAGATTCAGTGACGAGCAAGTGACCGACGTGGCAACGCAAGTTGAGCAGCTTAAGCAGCTCGTGATCCCGCGGTACCTGAGTTTGCTTACGGCGCACTCGCAGGTGATCGAGAATGTCCTTTTAGACAACTATTTGCGAAAGTTTGACTGCAGAAATGCCTACACCACCTGCAGTGCGCAATAGTGCTAGATACATGGATACAGTTGATGATGAGATAACCCTCGGTTTAATCACAGTGCAGATCGTGGAGTGCCGGTTCACTATCGGTCGAGGTGCAGAAAACGTTGTTGGTGTAGGGTTCCCCTGAACGAGTCGATAGATTTCTGAAATCTGTTACAGATAGATGTGTTGACATCCAGCAGAAAATCAGCTATTCTAACATTCTGTAGCATCTTGGATAGATTATCTACATGTGGGAGTCGACTGCAGAACTCACCACAGCTCAGTCACCATGGTCGCTCGTCCAAGAGCATGCATATTCTTCGCAAAGACCTTCGATCCTCATAAAGCTTGTCTGGGGTGTTGAGTGTTGAGTGTTGCAATGGGCATCCAATTCTTTTGCATGGGGTTCTCTGTTCTCAAGGAGTCATCTTAATAATGTTTGCGACTAAACGTAATCCGAATCGTAATCCAAATCGTAATCCAAATCGAGGATAGGGTTGAAGAGTGCTGGTCATTGTGTTAGAGTGAATGACACATTTTTCGTCAGTCACTTTTGGGAAATCTGAGCCAAACTGCTAATGAACTGCGGTCATTTTTGTCAGAGGAGTTGGCTCGAATTTCTTGAATGGAGATCGTTTCCATTCAAGGACTCAACCCCTCGATCACTTTTCGGCAAACCGAGCCAAACTGTTCCTGAAGTCGCAGTCACTTTTTATAGGGGGTTGACGGTAATTGTGGAATGGACGGCGTCCCTATAAGACCCAATACTCCCATATAGGACACAAATACAGTAGGCGGAAGACGGTGTGATACAGGCTCCGATTATGCATGCGAACCACCCACGAATGCTCACCATCTCTTCCCAGTCATACAGCCGAATCGTCTTCACTGTTCCTTTCACCTCGCGATAATACAATAATGACGACACACCCGAGCGGCACCACCGCGGACGCGCCGCCTGCGTACGCCGTCGCGCCCGCAATCATAGCAGCAGCCGACCAGCCAGCGGACGCCATGGACCCGCTCGACGCGTTCGTGTCGCTCGAGTCGCTGCTCCATTCGCAGAGCACCAGTGGTGACGTCACGCAGGACTCGCGCGCATCAGATGATCTCAGTTCCGCCCAGGACCTCGCTGCGCAGGCCGCGCTCGCCGCGTTCCTCGCCGAGATGGACACGTTCGACCAGGACCTGAAACCACTCTATTGGGATGACAGTTGCAGCGTTACCAGCATCGATCTGTTAGCGGGCAGTGCGAATGCGGCGCACAGTGAGTTCAGTATCAAGAGCGACAGTGAGAGTAGTGCACAGCTCAAAGCGACAACTCGTGGTGATAATGGCACTGGTAAATCTCGTCCTCCTACCACCAAGCAGGAGCCTGATAGCAGTAATGAGGTCAGCAGCACGTCGGCGTTCGCGCTCTTTGCGCAGAAGCGCGCGCTCGCGTTCGCGATGGAGCCGCCGCGTCCGGAGAAGCGCAAGCGCCGAATCCGCGCCAAGGAGGAGATCGACACGCTGCGAGAAACTGCGGAGAACTTGGAGCGCGACATCCAGAAGCTCAAGTCCAGTGCCGCAAGCCAACAGAAACAGCAAGATACAGAATCAGATCAACAGGTGCATGCGCCATCCATCAAGTTGACTGGGCTTTCAGTCACATCGACAAACAAGGGGGACAGCAAGGCAGTGGGTGTCGTGGCGCTGGAGACGAACCGGCAGCTTCGCAAGACCGTGGAGACTCAGCTCAAGTTCACCAACGAGATTAGCGAGGCGCTGCTCAAGCAGCCCAGCGAAGCTGAGGCTTCCTCTTGGGCCATGTCCGAGGCGCTCGAGAAGCAGATGCCGATCACCAACTTGGATTTCGTCGCGTTCCACGAAGCGCTCACGGGCAAACTGGACGCGATATACACGCAGCTGGACGAGGTGTTTGCAAATAAGAGTCTCTTGAACGCGAAAGCAGCGCATTCTGACGCGCGCGTGATCGTGAACGACGATGACAAGCTGGTGACGCTCCAGTTCCGAGACGAGAAGATCCTACCGTTCAACTTCCAGTCCGTGTGTGACGCCAGCTGGCGATGTGTCAAAGCCGACGCGCTCGCTAGGGACGATCCTCTCGCGGCGGTGCTCCCGATGGACGACGACGTGCTGCTGCTGAAGAAGGCATTGCCCGTGCAACTCGGTGGTGACGATACCCCGGAGGTCGCGATCCCCGTGCGGATCGTCTCGAAGCGGTTCCTGAGCAAGAATCGCATGGTGTTCTGTTGGGAAGGCACCGCCGAGTGGCCCTGCACGCAGTCGCTGGAAGCAACCGGTGGTGGCGCAACAGAGCAAAGCAGCGTACCCATGCGTGAGAAAGGCTGGGGCTTGATCCGCCCCATGCCTGGCAGAGACGCTGAGCTCTGCCACGTGCAGGTTTGCGTGAGCATGAAGCCAGGACTCAGCGACGAGCGAATTGTGGACATCCCCACGCAGATTGAGCGGCTCTCGCAGCTTGTGATCCCAGGCTACCAGCAAATGCTCACGGCGCGCTCGCAGATGATCGAGAACTTTCTTCTTGACAAGTATTTATGATAAATCTCAGTACAATAGACGTACTACCATATAGTCCTTCGCTACGTACACTCTGGGGCCACTACCACTTGGAGATTTCGTTTCCGAAGTCAGCGCTCCCGCTGTTCATCTAAGAGCTTGTTCTCGATCATCTGATACCGCGAGACGAACACCTGCTGGTACGTCGGGATGATGAACTTGGTGACACCTTCCTCCAAGTCCTTGCGTGGGATCATTGCGAGCATCCGCTCCTCGGAGAACCCCGGAGTCATGAGCAGGCACATCTGCATGGTACACAACCCTGGAGCCCCAGGCACAGGCTTGATCACGACCCAGCCTTTCTCACGTAGAGGAACGCTCTCCGGCTGGTCCTTGGCGGTTTGCGGCGGCGCGGGCCAGTCGGCCGTGCCGTCCCAGCAGAACACCATGCGATCCTTGCTCAAGAATTTTTTGCTCACAGCGCGCGTGAGGACTTCGACCTCGGGTCGCCCTTCCTCGAGCTGCACGACCATGCCTCGTCGCATCAACATCACGTCTTCGTCTGCTACCAGGAGCTACATGAAAAGTCAAGAAAATGGTTTTCAAGATTTTAGACAAATTTCGATGGGGGCCCACCATAACCACAACCTACCTCGTCAACGCCGTCACCCTCTTTCACACACTGGGCTTTTAACAATCGCAGTGAGACGTCCTTCACGGACTCGAAGCTAAAGGGAAGCATCTTCACGTCACGTAGCTGCAGCGTCGCATATTTCTTGTCGTCGATGACGAGCTTGGCGTCGCTGAACTCCTGGTGCGAGGTATGCAGGTCCGCATCAGCGAACACGTCATCCAGCTGCGCGTAGAGCGAGTCGAGTTTGCCCGTGAGCGCTTCGTAGAACACGACCAAGTCAGCCTTGGAAAGTGGAGTCTTCGTGATCACATTGTCGGAGATCAAGATGCTCCGCTCCTGTTTATAGTCAGGCAATCAAAACATACTCGTATCATTAGAACACCAACCACACAGTTTGCGAGTGGTAAACGCCATGAGTTCCTCGTACTTCCTTATCCGGGCATTTGCTCATGAGCATGGTCTCAATCTGCTTGACATACCGTAGTTGAGACTTAACCAGTTGCCGGAGTTGCCGGTTCTGCTCCACGACCCCATTGTGTTGGAGCTTGGGCTTCTTGGACTTGGACGCAGTGCCGGCATCTGTCGATAATAGTGCTTCAGTAGCTCTGTTATCATCTAAACCCTCTTGCATTTGACTCTTGCGCTGCGTCGCTGCTGCTGACTGCAGCAGCTCCAATTGGTGCTGCAGCGCCTCGGCGTCCTCTCGCAGCATGTCGATCTTTTGTTTCGCGCGGATGCGCTTCTTCTCGGGTGGACCTGTGCTATTAGCGTTGGGTGGTGTGATATCAATCGACTTTGCAGTTGTGTGCAAGATCTTACAAGTGTCCGTTCGTGCTCTGGTTGCTTGAAGTGTTCGTTGTTGTATCTCCCCTGCTTCTCTCTTTGTAGCGACCTCCATCGTGCCTTTAGTATCTGCCGTGGTAGCTGCTGTGACCTCGATGGCCTCAGTATCGCTGCCAGTGCTGTTGCTGCTGTCATTACTCTGCTGCTCTTCCTCAAGCGCTTCCATCTCTGCGAGGAACACCATGAGCGCGTCGTGTGCAGGGATCGACAGACCGCTCGAGGCTGCTTCCAGCGGCGGAAGAAACGCGGCGCCTCCGTCGTGGAGGTCCAAGTCGTCAAAGAGTAGCAGGTGGTTAATGCACGAAGTCAGGGACGCTGGGTCTTCAGCCTCGGGCTCGTGGGGTAAGGATGCCATTGCAGCGGTTGGCGGGTCCATTGGGCTCTGGTCTGGTGAGGTGTTCTTGTTCTTTGTGTCACTTGTGGGGGAGTGAGTGAGGTGGGCGTGAGAGTTGATTTGTAAGTTGGCATTTGATGAGGAGCTCAGACACAAAAACTCCTTGACAAGGATGATGATGCCAATCAACTACTCTCATAATGCGTATTTACACCTTTGATAATAAATAGTATATATTTTTAGAAAATCGTGAAGGTTTACGATCAATTTAATACATTTGATATCTACATTATTATTGTATTTAAACAGGTTTGTGGGATGGGATTTTAAATGTTGGTTTGACTTCTGTTGACTTGCCAAGGTCCCATTCCCTCTTTGGTAGGTTCCTCAGAAAACAATCGATACAATTTGCAAGGAGCTCATTAATCACAACAGTTTGGCTCTCTACATTGCATTATTGGCTTCTTCTTTCTTGTTCGTCTGGGGTGTTCAGGAATACATAACATGCAAACGGCAAATAAATCTTCTAGGTACCACAAACGAGACATTCTCTTATAAATACTTGTCGAGGAGCATGTTCTCGACCATCTGGAAGCGTGAGGCGATCAGTTGCTGGTACGTTGGGATCACGAGTTCCACAAGCTGCTGCACCTGGAATGGCACGCCCATCATGCGCTCGTCACTCAGTCCTGGCTTCATGCGCACGCAGATCTGGATGTGGCACAGTCCCGAGTCGCCTCCAGTTGGACCACATGGCATGGGCTGGATCAGCCCCCAGCCTTTCTCGCACATGGGCACACTTCTCGAGCCCGCGGACTGCTCGGTGAGTTCGCAGAGCCACTCGGTGGTGCCTTCCCAGCAGATTACCATCCAGTTCTTGCTCAGAAACCGCTTGAACACGATCCGGACGAGGATCTGCACCTCCCGAGTGGCGTCCAGCGGCGCAGTGATTGTCCTTTTCACCAGGAGGACATCGTCATCTTTCGGTAGAATCTGAATAGTAGAGACGATAGGGACAAATCAGTCAGTTCCCTAGTGAAATTGGTTCATCCATCCAACAACACCAAAGTCTGTACCTCTGTGAGTCCTCCGTTGTCTCCACTAACGGAGTCTGTCCGGGAGATGCGCCAACTCGCATCGCAAACCGACTTGAAGTTGAACGGCAGGATCTTCTCGTCGCGGAACTGGAATGTCGCGAGTCAATCGGCGTCGTTGATGATCACCTGAGCATCCTGAGAGGTCACTTTCGCATGTTGGAGGTTCTTGTCGGCAAATACTTCGTCCAGCTGCGTGTAGATCGTATCAATTTTGCCCGCGAGCGCTTCGTAGAGCGCGACGTAATTCGAGTTGGTGACGGGTGTCTGCTTCTCGAGTTTCTCGGTCATGACCCAACTGAAAGACTGTATTTCAACATACCAACATACGTACATAACAGTGAGAGATCGATCACATTTGAGTACACAGAACAACCATACGAAATCAAGGGCAGTGGTGGCGCTTGATATGTACGTACCTCAGTTTCGTTCTGCTGCTTGCCGAGCGTGGTTCCGAAATCGTTGGTGAACTTGAGCTGCGCTTCCACGGTCTTGCGAAGCTGCCGGTCCGTCTCGAGCGCCACGACGCCCACTACTTTGCTGTCTTCCTTGTTTGATGATGTGATCGAGAACACAGTCGATGTTGTCGGCCTGCGTTGGGGAAATCCGATGGCTGCTGCTTACTGTTTTGTGTCGCGGAGCTGGGCTTGAGCCTCTTGATCTCGCGCTCCAGATTCTCCGCCGTGCCTCGTAGCGTATCGATCTCCTCTTTGGCGCGGATCTGGCGCTTCGGCTTCTCTTTTCGTGACGGCTCCATTGCGAACGCTAGTGCGCAGACATGATGGCTTTGTTGTTGTTCGTCTCGAGCGGGATAACAGGAGGCGGGGGAGGCTGAGCAGCGGTAGAAGCAGGGACGACTGGCAAAGCACTCCTTATCTCATCATCGCCACTCATGTGTACTGCTGTGCGTGTCGCGCTATCTTTGTCATTGCTGGTGCTAGAACTGACGGTTAAAGGCGGAGTGTTCCCCAGCAGGTCGATGCTGCTACTGTGACTGCCGTTGTGGCTATTGACGCAGCAGCCGTCATGAAATGGGCACAAGTCCTGATCGAACGCGTTCATCTCAGCGAGGAACGCGGCGAGCGCGGCCTGCGCATCGAGGGGCGGCAGGCTCTCGCGCAGAGAGTCACTTGTAGCGCCACCGCCATGAGCTCCTCGGGGCGTGGGGGACAACAGCGACTCAAGCACAAACACGTCGAGTGGATCCAGCTGGTCTACTGGGCGGCGACGATAGGCGCATGGGCTGCTGCATGCGCTGGCGATACTGCTGTGGATGATGAGTATCGAGGCGCTGCCTCGGCGGCGGTGGCACCGCTCGACGGGGTTGGCGCCATTCCTTATTCCTTGCGGAAGGGCGAAGTTAGTGAGGCAATTAATTGCCTGACAGCGAATTGGGGATGCGATGGTGAGAATGAAGGTGCACTTGTAAAAACCTCAGAAACGGGCGTTGGGTGATTACGGACAATACTGTGTCACCCTCGAATTACGGGTACCAAATACTGTAGAGGCATGCTTGTGTTAAAATGTCTACTTTAATTCTATACTGTATAAAGAGGTTTGTATTCGGTGAATTGTGATACAAACGAAAGAGATGTTTACGCTCTGGTATGTATACTTAGTGGCACAAGGCTCTGATCTCATCATTTGGTGGTGTGAACTTAGTAGATTATCTGTTAAGTGGCAAGGAATCGAAGAGACAACCAACAAGTTCTCCTCACATGTCAATATTGCTGTAAACGTGGTGTTTTGACATTCGCGACCACTCGACGACACTTCCGGAACTGCGCGCGGCAGCCCCGCCGAACAGCCAAGGACATTCGTGCGTGTCCACTCAAGAAGGCACGCCAGGATGGTGTGGGGCTTCGCCAATTTGCATTCATCACGAAACCCAAAAAGTCTTATTTCAACCAGACAACCCTGTTGCGAATGACTGCTCTCTGAGCAATCCTGCAGCTCACATGGCTACAAAACATCGCCATAATTGGCAAATGACGATGATCGAGAAAGTTATCTCTTTGTTGACTCAAATTTGTATTGAAAGGGGCGTGGGTTCGTTCTATTCAAATCATACCTGTATGCGACCCGCGTCTCAATACGGACTTAACAGCCCTCTCTTTCGGACCCCACTCAGTCAACTGTACTCGTAAAAAGTGTAATATTAAAAAGTGACTTCTCATCGACCTAGTTTCACCACAAGAAGCGCTTTGTCTTTGAAATTCACGATGGCGTCCACCTCTTGATGGCATTGAACCCTCATTGCTCCGAATCGAGCGCCTTCTTTACGTACATGCAACACAGTGTTGAGGAATATTTAACGCGCTGGTTGTTTATTCCTCGTAGCCAACCACAGGGCAATCGGACCAACCAGGTTCCCTTCCCTGAGATATTCGGCAGAATATGAACTGCTTCAAGACTCCAACCTGAGTTTGCCAACCCTCTCTAAGTAGACACTGTCATCTAAGAACTTCCACTCTTGTCACTTTTCAAGTCAGACCAAAAGTATCCATCATTCCAAAACCCTTCTTAAAGCATCAAAGCAGTCATTTCGGACTTTAAATTTGTGTGTGCATAGCCTTTATTACAATACGTTACTCATTATTAGAGGCTACCACGAGAGTGTTGACACAAATTATTTGTCATAATCACGATAGCGTCGCCAGCCAAGGCGCGCGACGAACCAAGTCTGCCCAAGCCGCCATTCGAAGAGAAGACAGACAGCTAAGCTCAATGGATCCCCCGGCCGCTGCGTTGGCCGCAGCGTCGTTGCTCTACGAGCCCCAGTCACCACCAACAGCTAACCCAGCAAGTGCGTCTTCCGTCGACCACCTGCTGTTCTTTGACGACTTTGACGGAGACGCGTTTCCGTCTCTGGAGGCGGCCTCGAACGGTCTGTCGGTCCCTGCGCACGAGGCGCTCATGGCATTCCTCACCGAGATGGAGGCGCTCGACCGAGACGACGACCAAGGAGAGGAGCAACAGAGCAATGGAGACAATAGCAGTGACACAGCAACCATCGAGAGTGAATCGGAGGCTATCACCAAGTCAGCAGATGTCCCTGAGGAGAAACAGATAATGGAGAATAGCACGCCAAAGCAGCCAGCAACAGCCACACGGCGAGGTCGTCGCAAAACCACTCGCACAGCCGAGGTGTCTGAGCCGAAACTCGAGAAGAAGCGTATTCGCGCGAAACAGGAGATCGACATGCTGCGCGAGGACGCGGCAGCACTGCAGCGCCAACTGGAGTTGATTCAGTCGACCGCAACAGAGAAGCAGAAACGAGAAGCGGAGAGAGAGATCGCCTTGGCAGAGACCAGCGCCACGTCTAAGGCCAAGAAACCCAAGCTCCACCATGTCGGCGCCGTGGAGCAGAACCGGCAGCTCCGGAAATTGGTCAAGACCCAGCTCCGGTATGCGAAACAGATTGAGAATGTGCTCATGGCCAAAAGCCGCGATGATGAGGTACTTATCCAAAGGTTTCAAGCTGTGGTATCTCTGTCTTTTATTGTGTGCTCACTGGAGTTTGGTTGTTATGTTTGCGCTTCAATCCTGTCGACAGGCGCACAGCATCTTGATCTCCGATAATGCCGTGACGCAAACTCCGCTGAGCAAAGCCGACTTGGTCGTGTTCTACGAAGCGCTCACAGGCAAACTCGACTCGCTCTACGCGCAACTGGATGACGTGTTTGCCGACGCGGAGTGCCAGAAACCACAAAAAGGGGAGTTCAACGACGTGAAGCTCGTGATCGACGCCCAGAAACACGCGACGCTGCAGCTTCGTGACGTGAAGACCCTGCCGTTCAGCTTTGACACGATGAAGGACGTGTCGTGGCGGTTCATGAAAGCCCAGAGCGTGAAACGCGGCGACGGTGCCGACGAGGTTCGTTGTGTTCCTGGCTGCTATCGAAATTTAGACATGCAGATATTCTCAAACCTTGTTAACCTTCTTGAACCATCTTCGATGTGTAGTTCTTGGTTGCAAACGATGACGTGATCCTAATGCGACGAGGGTTAACCGTACAGCTGGAGGAGGGTCAACCAAAGGTCGAGATCCCCACACGCTCGGTGAGCAAGCGGTTCCTGAGCAAGGACCGCATGGTGTTCTGCTGGGACGGCACGACCGATTGGCCGATTCCGCCAAAAGCCGACAAATCAGGGCCGGAAATTGTGCCTCTGCGAGAGAAGGGCTGGGCCGTGATTAAACCTGTGCCTGGGGTCCCTGGGCTCTGCATCACTCAAATGTGCATTCTCATGACGCCCGGAGTGGCAGACGAGCGGATGTATGCGCACTTCACGCGACAGGAGATCGAGGAAGGCATGACCAAGTCCGTCATCCCGACGTACCAGCAGCTCTTCGTCTCACGGTACCAGATGCTCGAGAACATGCTTTTGGATGAGTAGAAGTGATGAAGTCGGTGCGTCCGCAGAGTATTTAGTTCGATGAGAGCTTCTCGGAAACCACACAAATTTATTTGAGTTACCCAGCGCAATCCTTTGATCGGCGTAGCACGCTCGTTTGGTCGGAGATCAGAGCAGATCAAGTCGCCACAGATCCTGACCACAATCGAGCTCCTTGAGGTAGACTGCACGAAATTGCAAATTTGAAGGGTTCCCTGCCTCCAACTCCGCCAGCCCGTGACGCAGCTTGTGGCTAATCGCAGCAGCACAGAAGGACAGCGTGTCCTTCAATGAGGTACCTCAAGTCTGCATAAAGATTTTGTGTGTCTTCGATTCCTGATTCGAAAGTTGTGATGACCTCCACCGTTTCGCAAGGATCTGTCACTGAGGCTATAAATTTAATGCGCCAGGAGCCAAACCAGGTACTGGACCACGTTCACTGACCTGCTTTGCTTTGATATCGATCAAGCGACCGTCGGTACCATTCTGTAGTTCATCATATCAAGCCCCAGTCTATCAGAAGCAGCTATTAGATAGACTTATACTGAAGCTCTTGTTCGTTACCTAGCTTGGGAAAGTCCTGAATGCGCCAAGGAAGGAACCAATTTCCATGAGGATTCTCCTTAACTATAGTCGACTGGTTTCACCGCTTCTGCTCATCTAAGAGCATGTTCTCGACCATCTGATACCGCGAGACGAAGAGCTGCTGGTACGTCGGGACGACAGTTCTGCTGATCCCCTCTTCGATCTCTTCCTTCGTGGCCATCGCGAGCGTTCGCTTATCGGAACTCCCGGGCGTCATGAGGAGGCACATCTGGATGGTGCTGAACCCGGGATTCCCGGGCTCAGGCTTGATCACAGCCCAGCCTTTCTCGCGCAATGAGATACTCTGGTGGTCTGGTGATACGTGAAGTGGCGCAGGCCAGTCGGTCGTGCCGTCCCAGCAGAACACCATGCGGTCTTTACTCAAAAAGCGCTTACTGACAGCTCGCATCGGGATCTCGACCTCAGGCTCGTCTTTCTTCAGTTGCACCTTGAGTCCTCTTCGCATCAACATCACGTCTTCGTCTGCCACGAGAAGCTACATATCGATAGAACGGGACAACGTGTTAGACGACCTCCACAATAATCTGTGCTCCACTTTCGTTTCACTACGTACCTCGTCAGCACCGTCGCCTTCTTTCACACTCTGTGCTTTCAGTATCCGCCATATCGCATCCTTCACCGACTCAAAGCCGAACGGCAAAATCTTCACGTCGCGCAGCTGCAACCTCGCGTGTTTGTTGTCATCAACGACGAGCTTGACGTCATTGAACTCTGGTGAATCTTTGAGGTCCACGTCGGCGAACGCGTCGTCTAACTGAGTGTAGAGCGTGTCGAGTTTGCCGGTCATCGCTTCGTAGAACACGACCAGATCGGCTTTGCTCAGTGGGACGTGCGTGATCGCATTGTCTGATATGAAGATGTTGCGGTCCTGCAAAGTAAGAACCAATTGTTAGAACCCAGATCAACTATGTACTTCAATAACAACAGATAAAATATATCTCTTCGAAGTACCTCCTCGTCGCTGCTCTGACTCGTGAGCAAGCTCTCGATCTGCTTGGCGTACCGCAACTGGGTCCTGACCATTTTCCGAAGCTGCCGGTTCTGCTCCACGGCGCCGGCATGTCGGAGTTTGGGTTTCTTCCGCTTTGAGGCGCCCTCTTCCTGCTGTTCAGCCTGTCTGGTTTTTGCATGTTCCTTCTTCGTCGCTGTGGACTTGAGCACCTCCAGGCGAAGCTGCAGCGCCTCGGCGTCCTCACGCAGCATGTCGATCTCGTGTTTGGCGCGGATGCGCTTCTTCTTCTTCACGGGGCTAGTTGCTGTGGCTGTAGTAGGTGCGATATTGATCAGCTCTGGGTCTCCTTGTCGCTCTCCTTCCGCTGCGATCGTCACCTCATTATTAGCGCCATTCGCATTTTCCTCTGTTACCGATATTGTCGATATCTCACTGGCTGCTGTGGTGGTAGTGACCGGGATTGCGCTCTCCGTGTCGTTGCTGTACGCCGTGTTGCTCACGCTCACCTGTTCGTCGTCATCATTGTCGTTGTCGAGCGCGTCCATCTCGGCAAGGAACGCCATGAGCGCGTCGTGCGCCGCGGGGATCGACGCGCTGCCTGGCGTTGCTGCATCGTCGTCCCCGAACACGTCAAAGAAGAGCAACTGATCGATCAGCGAGACCGAGGATGCCATTGCTGTTGCGCGAGGCTTGTGGGGCGAAGAGGAGGCCATCGCAGTCACAGGAGGATCCATTCGCGTCTCTCACTCTCGTATCGACTAACTGCGGCTTTCTTCTCTGCGGAAATAATTCTGAGCACTACTCCACTCGTGTATCGTTATCACCACAGGATGATGTCTAAAACAACAGCAGCTCAACTGAAGGAGACGACTGACCTCTTTTTATGAAGACTCTATTTATAAAGGTTACTGGAGACTTATTTTGTCGAGCACAATACATTGTAAATAAAGAGGTAATAGTTTAAAAATCCAGCTGACCTCCAGCCAGGATTTGAACTGACTGTCCCACCTGGTTGTCTGTTTACAGTCAGTACAGTCCGCGACAATGGCCCGTGAACAAGGTCGATTCTTCAATCGGAATCAATTTTTCGTCTTTTCTGACGAGGTAAAGACAGAATTGTAGCCAATAAAGAGATCAATACGTTACGGAAACAACGAAGAAAAAACTCCCTCTACAGCCATCGCAATAGAAAAATATCATTT
>JALBZB010000878.1:0-16390 GCA_038050625.1 Pythium sp. MPC-2022a | reverse complement strand
GATGGCGTCGGTGGCAGCGACAAAGCTGGAGCGGCGCTCGGTCGTGTAGTGAGGAAGTGAGAGCTCATCGTCGCCCTTGGACACGAAGCCGTCAAACTTGCTGCTCTCCATGTTGTTGCTGTCAAGTTGGCTTGACAGGCCTTCAGACAGCAAGAAGGAATCGAGAGTGGCTGCCTTGGCTGCCTGTTCACCGCTGCATAACAACGAGTGTGTGAGCGGGTGAGTGAACGAAAAGACGGAGAAGAAGGATGTTTCAAGAGCATCGTGTCTCTTCAAAATTGGTTTTTGGTTTCACATTTCGCCTGCTTTGGCGATTGTTCCTTCTAAATCGTGCTTGTCTGTCCGCAGAGGCACCCCATCCATATCACTACAGTGAGTAGTGTTCCCATTCATATCCGCATACTCACTCTCACCATTCACTCACTCTCACTCATGCTCTCTCTCCGTAGATTAAATACTGTCCCTGGACGCTTCGTTCGCTCCCCCATCTTCTTCTTTCCTTCCTACCATTGTCTTCTTTTTCTAAACGGACACCTCGCTCGCGTTGATACTCGACTCCTGGTGATTAAGCATCGGGCGAGGCGGGCGTTGCATGGTGCCATTGTTGTGATTCATCATCGCGCCGCCCATGCCGTCGTCGGTCTCTTCTTCTTGTGTGTCAAACGACTGGTCCCGGAACCGCTCGTCCATCTCGTGCGCCAGGATGAGCGCCACCAGCGCGCTGCTTGTGGCGTTGAGCGCCGACACGAACGGGTCGCAGAACCAATCCATCGCGGCGAGGAACACGATCAGCACCTTAGCTCCGCTGTTCTCAATATTGAAGACGCTGGTCAAGATCGAGCCCACGACGATAAAGCCTCCTCGAGGCATCGGCGGGAGCACGAACGAGCACACGACGCTCGCTAAGATGAGCACAATGACGTTGCCAGCAGTGAGCTCGTGACCTTGAAGCCCTGCGACGCTGACAATGTACACGCTCGCGACCGATAAGTAGATCGCGCTGCCGGTCTTGTTCAAAACCGTGCCCGTCGAACACACAAAGTGCGCTAGCGGCATCGAGACCTGTCTTGTGGCGGCAATGCTGCGCACAGTGATTGGGAGGGCGAGCAGAGATGATGATGTGCCAAGCGCGATAAGCTGAGCCGGAAGCAGTTGTTTGAGGTACGTCAACGGGTTCGACTTGGTCGTCACAGACACTAGTGTCAGCATCATCGCGAGGTTGAGCACGAGCGCGAAGAACAGCACGCCCGCGAGACTCATGAGGTCCTGGGTCGAGGGCATAAACTCGCTCACGTCGGCATCGTGAGGGGACCGCAGGATCGAACCACACACCATAAACACCATCCCGACCGGCAGACCCTGGAGCAGCGCACGCAGCAGCACGCTCAGGATCACTTCGCTCTGCATGAGCAGCAGGAACAGGAGACTCGAATCACTTGTACCGGCGACGCTCGAGATGTACGAGAAGTGCAGCAGCGCCACGCCCAGCGCGCCACCGATGATGACCACACTTAGCACGTCGCCGCGCAAGAACGACTCGAAAAGGTTCATCGGGAAGAGCGTCTCGAGAAGCAGCATCATTTGGTCTCCTAGACTCGGGATAGCGATGGCAGCAGCAGCAGCACTGGCGATGCTACTAGACAAACTGAGACTGGAGCTGTCGCTGTGTATCCGGAACGTGTGCGCGATGTCCTCGATGCGGAAACGCGTGCCGTTCACCTGCTCGAGGGGTTGTGTGCACCGCATGGAGCCGTCCGACTGAAGAAGCAGCAACTGGTTACCGCTGCTGTTGTTCTGCTGGGGACACCGGAACGCGACTGACAGGATCCCTGCGCTGCTGCCACCACCGCTACCAGTTGCTGCTATCCGCAGCGCGTTATTCTCGGAGAACGTGGGCACAAAGCAGAGCGCGAGTAGCGCGCCGAGCACGCTCGCCAAGAGCGTTGTGGCGACAAAGTACACGAGCATCTTCGAGCCGAGCGCCTTGTTCTTGTTGAGCGTCGAAAAGTGCATGCTGCCGAGCACCGAATTGAGGAAGATTGCCGGTAGTACAGCACAGAGCATCGCGTTCGCGTAGAGCTCTCCAGGGAGGAGCAGCCATTTCGTGAACGCCGAGTTGTTGTCGCGCGCGCCGTCCACCTGTGCCACCACGACCGCGAGCGCGATACCCACCGCCGCACCGATACTCACATACAATGTGTTTACATTACTGAGATTGCTGCTGGGCACTTCGCCACGCACGATGAGGTGTTCATCCTGATCGTGTACGTCGCCGCTGCCGCGAAGGCTGTCATCGTATCCAAAGCTCAAGTTGCTGCTGTACTGCTGGTGCTGCAAATGGTGCTGCTGCTGGCTATGCGGGTAGTTCTGGTGGCTCTGCGGCGTCATGATCGAAGACGCGCCATCGTCGTGGAGATCACCCAGAGATGAGAGCTCCGAAGACGCGGCCGAGCGCATGGGCGGCGCTAGCAGCCGCGGATCGAATGTCAGCGGCGGCGGCGGCGCCTGCGACACCATCTCTCTGCCTAGTGACCTGCTTGTTGCTGCGTCTGTGGAGACCTGCTGCTGATGGAGACGTCAGTCGTTCGTTGTCTATTGCTTCTTCCTGTTCCTCTGCGTCGGCATGAGCGAGCAGCTACGATCCGCTTGTATAATGGTCGAGTAATACCAATATTCTCACAGTCCCCCCTGCCGTTCCTCATGTAAAAGAGAGTCGGAAAGAGAGAGTCAGAATGACCGATGGGTGGAAGGGTTATTGGAGTGGCCAACACAAGCACGAGGGCGGGTTACTCACAGCAAGCGAGGGTTACGGTGAGTGGGTTATTTACCTGTTTAATAGTTTGGGCGAAATAATGATAAATATCAAACAAAATAGTTATGATATCTGTTTTAAAGAGATATCATGATTATGAAAGGGTGTGTGTGCTGGAGAAACCTTGAGGTTGTGGATCGTGCATGAGAGGCAGATGGCGATCTGCCATCAGCAAACGCGGCTTTTGGTCCATGCACCTGATTGCCATACGACATGCTCATGCATCTTTGTATCGGTGTCTGTTGGTACATTTGAAATAGCCCAAGGAAGCCCGAGAGCCTTCAAGTGTGACGGACGCACAACAAAACAGTTTGTGCCTTGGACCAAAGGCCAAAGGTTACGACCTCATTAAAGTACAAGTAATCACTCTTAGTCGGCACAAAAACCACGAGCAATTGGTAAACATGTACTTAGTCAAAAGAAAAAGGTATCCCAGCTGATGATTGGCATCTTCAAGATGGGAAGATCGCAAAATAGGCCCGACGAATCTCACGGTTCTGCTTCGTTTGCAAGCGAGATCAGTGAACGAAGAGCTCTCGACTCTGTTGCCGAATGGGTTGGTCACCACTAGCGCGAGGAATTTCTGCTGGCTACACCACCAGTATGGTTACGAGTCCCTGAACCCCACGTTGCTCGCGTATACCTCAGATTCGTCGCAGACTGAACGAAGCAATACATGTGAATATGTTGCCACGATGCTTTCTCTATCGAAATGTGTATCTACCACCGCAAGTCAATTCGCTCTTTGCACTCGTGTTGGTGGGTCAGTCGATGATGAACATTGTTACAGCATGTTCATGTAAGCTTTGCGATGGCAACTCTGGATGTGCCTTTGGAGCTATTGGCTCACCGCCAGTTTACTGGAACTGAGATGCATCTTGCCATTCGCGGCAACTCGCTCAAGAATAGCACCGACTGTTTGCCCACTCCCTCAACGAACTCATTCGGGATTTTTCGCGCGTTTCTCAACCTCTCGCTGCCTCGTATGACACGGGTGTCAATGGACCTTTCCTGATGGATTTCCATCATGATAACTCTGTCACTTCCGTCGCAGCTCGCGCAACGATGAACCTCCTTGATGCCACCGCTTCTGTGAGCGAAATATGCCAATTTTCTTGCTCGTATTGAAAGGCTGGGGGAGGAGAAGGAAGGGGGCTACCATCAGAAGCACAGAACGATCCCTTTCTGAAAATACCGTCACGGCGGACTGTCTGGTTTCGTGTCGCAACGAGTGAACCGGGTCATCGATGACGCACATTTTCGGATTGTGTCACTCACGCGTCGTGTGGTGCTTCCAGCGATGCGAACGACGCACGTGCGACTCGAAATCCAGTCCGCTGAACCCTCAAGATCAAACATTTTCACGAAGATGTCTGCTCGAATCGAGCTCCCTTGATCGGTGCATCAAATCATGAGTACCATTGTGCCGCTCAGACTAAACACCTGGGCTTGAAGGCTTCGCACCAGTACCAGCATGCCCAAATTTTGAAAGCCTTCAGCAGTTTTGGAAGCTCGAGGTGCAGTTGACACGGAAATGAGTGGCTCACAGGCGCCTGCCTTTCGAAGAAGATCTTGACTGACACAAAAGATCTCAGTGGGTGACGCGAGCGTCGTCACGACCAAGTTGCCAATTCGCACTTTGTCGGATATGTAGAGTGATGGGATCTGATCCGTGGAACCTATATCTGTTTGAAGAGGTTATTCTGTTCAGTAGTTTTGAGATGCGACGTCTTTTTAACTGCATAAAATGCAACAGAAGGATAATATGTGAGTACTAAGAGTCGTCTACATGTTAAAATCACGTGTGCTGCAGTCTACGGTAGCTCTGTATGTAAATGGAGAACTGATGACCCTTTTTATTCGCCGCAGACTCGTTTTTCCTCCAAAAAGAAATGGCTTCGCCACCCTATAAAAATCGAGCTGCAATTGCTCAAGCGAATATTTTTGCAAGGCAACTCGATTTTCAACCTTGAATTTGATTTGGCAGCCATTATTATCGCGCGCCTCTTTTTCTCTCGCCGACCTGGACAGCGCGAGCAAACAAGAACAGATTTGTTACGCGACAACTGGGAGGAGATCAGCGCAAACGCTTCGCTTCAGCGCTACACTTGCCACATTGCAGTCCTTGCAGACAGTCAGTCACATTGCATGCGGTCCTTTGATGCCTTTGCGTTATTGCCGGCGCTTCTCACGAGCGACTTGTGCTGAATTATCAAGAAACCCTATTCTGAACAGCTCAGCTCAGATTGACGGTTGCTTCTCTTTGAAACGGCTGGAACGAGCAGATGTGATTGGTCCAAGTCGGCAATAAATCAGGTGCAGGTGTATGCTCTATCGCAGGTTTCTGTGGTTTTTGGTTGCGCAACAGCTGGTTTGTTTGGTTGGCGGGTCAAATTTGAGCACAGCAAGCGAAACAACCAAGAACCAAGCGGTCCTGGCCACGCACACACGCACACGGTAGAGAAAGAGAAGGGAAGAAGAAAGGGAGGAAGAAGCTCAAAGCAAAACCCCAAAAAAATCACACAGCCCCATTCCCCTTCACCACCACGGCCGGCGTGCGCGGAAATTGTACTCATTTCGTTTGCCACAGGGGGAGAGAGTGAGTTCTGCGAGTGCGAGCCGTCCCAACGCAAGTTGTCCGCATCCATCCCTCGCTTGAATCGCTTGGTCCGTCCGTCCGTCCATCTGGCGACATACACCGCGGTACCAGTGCAACAAGCAACAAGTAAGGCACGCAAGCGCAAGTCAAGCAAACAACAAACAAACAAGCAAGCGATCGAAGCTTGTGTTTGGTAAGTTTCGTTGGTTACACCTTCATCCATCCATCACAAATGGTAAGCTTTCCGATCCAGACCGGCAGCGCATTAGACGACCGCGTCGTGGCGCATGCCGTGCCGCGCTCCACGCACGCGCACTTGCTGACCAAGAACGAGCGCAAGGAGCGGTACATGGCCAAGACGCGCGCCGAGGCGTCGTACCTCTTCAAGTACCTCATCGTGACGCAGATGGTGGTGTACCTGGAGGCCGGCGCGATCCCGTGTCTACTCGACCAGCTCTCCGTGTCGCTCGGCATGACGGCGACGCAGCAAGGCGCGCTGGGTGGTGTCGTGTACCTGGCGCTGAGCGCCGCGAGCCCGCTTTGCGCCTACTTCCTGCACCGGTTCAATCCCAAGCACGTGCTCGGACTCAGCCTCATCCTGAACAACATCGCCGTGCTCATGCTTGCGTTCACGCCCACGGGGTACGCGTTCAGTGCGAATATGATGATCGTCGCGCGCGGCCTCATCGGCTTCACACAGGCGTTCCCGTGCGTGTACACGCCGCTGTGGGTGGACGAGTACGCGCCGCGCGAGAAGGTCGCTGGGTGGATGAGCTACCTGCAGGGTAGCGTGCCCATGGGCGTCATGCTCGGGTACTTTATTGGCACGGTGTCGAACTGGGTCGTGCCTGAGAGCTTCCAGCTGATCGAGACGTGGCGCTGGCCGTTCGTCGTGCAGTTCATCGCCATGTGTCCGATCATGGTCGCGATTTTCTTTGTCCCCAAGAAGCACCTGATCATCCGCAGCGACTCAGACAAGAGCCCGACGGGAAGCATCGCGAGCGCCGCGTCTTCTGATCACTCGAGCGCCATGGCGAGCACCAGCGACATCAGCGACGAGAACCGACCGATGGAGATCGCCGAAGAGTTCATGATGACGACAGGCAGTGGCGCTAATGCGAATGCGGAGTTTGCGAATGGCGGTGGTAATGCACAGCGCAAGAAGCACAAGCAACAGCCCAAGAGCACGGGTTACGTTGACCCCGAGCAGTTCTTTGACGACAACGACAACGCGGAAGCCGAGCTGAGGAACCCGCTGCGCCACACCATCGCAGGCGGCGAGGGATTCGGAGACGAAGGCGCGATGCTCATGGTGCGCGGCGCGCCTGTGAGTCGCAGCGGCTTCATTCATAAAGAAGAGGAGGACGTTCTGCTCGCGAGCGCGGGCATGTACGGCGGCAGCAGCCAGCGCGGCTTGCGCCAGCTGGTGCAGAACCACCAGAACCACTTCAGCGCGTCGGAGAACGACGTCGGCTCGTCCAGCTTCCGTCGCGCGCTCATCTCGTCCACCAGTTCGCGTAATGGTGGTAACGGTGGAGCCGCATTCATTGACACTGCTGGTGGCGACTCCGACTTGGAAGCGGGTGACATGAACGAGTCGGTCACGCCGACCGCCGTGTCGATTGCGCGCTTGCCACCGTCCCCATCCAGAGGATCAACCGCAGGTCTGCCACCGCGCTCGTCGTCGTCCACGTACGGCGCGTTCGACACCGTGCCGCTGCGCTCGCCGAACCGCAGCAGTATCCTGGACGCGTCGATCCTGGAGGAAGAGTTCATCGAAGTGTACGAGCAGGGGTCGTTCTCCGAGGGACTCTACGAGCTGGCGCACATCCCGATTTTCTGTCTGATCGTCGGCGGACTCACAGCCGTGTACTTTGTCGTCACGGGCGTGCAGTACTGGAGCACGATCTTCATGATCAAGTCGCTGCACGCGTCCAAGTACCTCGTGAATGGGCTCTTCGTGGTCGTCGCCGGCACGGGCCCGATCTTTGGCGTGTTCTACGGCGGCTGGCTCATCGACCGCTACGGCGGGTACATCGGCGTGGAGCAGCGTGCCAAGTCGTTGGGCATCTGCATGGTGCTGGGCATCACGGCGTTCGGTATCTCGGCGGTCACAACGTTCTTCAACGACATCTACATCACGGCGGCGTTCCTGTGGCTGCTGCTCTTTTTCGGCGGCTCGATCCTGCCAGCGTGCACGGGCATCTTCATCTCGGTGGTCCCCGCGGAGCACCGCGCGCTGGCGTCGTCGCTCTCAGTCATGGTATTCAACCTCTTTGGCTACTCGCTGTCGCCGTACCTGACAGGACTGATGATGGAGTGGGTGCTGCTGCACCAGGGGAAACCGGGGAGCTACTTTGAGAACTGCGATGAGGCGTGCGCGTACCGTCTCGGCTTCCGCTTCTGCCTCTTCTGGTCGCTCTGGTCGTTCATCTGCATCGGTAGCGCGTGGAAACTGGCCAAGCGCCAGGCCGAGGAAGCGCGCCAGGTGCTCGAGTTCTACACGAAGCGCACGAACGACTGCTAAAATGATCAAGTTGTTGCAGATGCCACGAAGAAGAAATATCCATGTTTGAAGAACCAATTTCCACAAGTTTGACGACCAAATTCCTGCCTTCCCACCAGAAGAAGAAAGTAGTAGTATAATACAATAGTCCGCCCTACACCTCCGATCAGCCATTCCTCCAAGCCGAGAGAGACCTCCCTCCCAGTTATCTCAGTCCGCCATCGTCATCATCAAAATGCAGAAACTGCGGTGACTTCAAAAACGATTTCTTTTTTCCATTTCGCTCTACACACTCCACACCACCTCCTGAATATTCATTATTACCTGTCTCCGTCGCTTCAATAGATTTTTGTCCCCCTTTCTTGTCTTTTGTTTTGTTACTTGTTTTCTTCATTGCACCATTTTCCATTTCCACTCACAAACAACCAGACGCAAAACTCAGACACCCGTGGTGACGCGGTCGACGGTGAGCGCGTGGAACTTCTCGAGCGAGTCACACCAATTCTGCACCGAGTTCTGGAACTTCTCCTCGGGCTTGCGGTCCAGCAGTACGAGCGTGTGGTTCACCTGGTCGATGCGCGCCTCGATCTTTTGGTCGAGCACGAGCGCCGAGAGCAGTGACTCGACCTCGGCGAGCGAGATGCCGTTCAGCTCGCGCGCAATGTACTTGGTGTCCATCTTCCGGTACGGCTTGACGATCTTGAGCAGCACTTTGCTGCGGATCGTGCGCAACAGGCGGTCGATGTGGTGCTTGATGAACGGGTCCGCCATCACCGTCGCCTGGTTGCGACTTAGCACTTTCTCAAACGTCTTGATCTCGTCGTGCAGGAACGCGTCCGTGAGCTTGGTCATCGCCACGATCTCATTGTCGTTCTCGTACGGCTTCGCCTCCTGCGAGTCAAATACGTTCACCTGCGACTCGCTCAGCATGTTAGCGAGCACGAGGTACTTGAGACACTGGAGGCGGCGCGGCTCGCCGGCTTCGTCGTAGCTCTTGAAGCCCTCGAAGAAGTCGCTGCGGGCTTTGTCCCAGTCACGCTGATATGGAGAAAAGATGTAGAACAATGTGAGCCACAACGATAATGACATAAATTGGTTTAGTGTGAATGTGAGGGAATTGGTTGGCTGAGGGGAAGATTTGTACCTGCATCATGTGCATTTTTCCACCGCATTCTCGGATCACGCCGATAATTTTCTACACAAACGACAACACGAGACAAACACTGATTGTTAGGCATTGTTGCAGGCAAACCAAACAATATCGTAGAGAAAAACGTACAGGATGCGCGACGCCAGACTTCGTGCGCAGCGCCTTCTCGTAGATCGACACGAGCTTCTTGTTGTCCTTCTGCGAGGTGTACATCTGGATCTGGAGCGCATACACCTCCAGCAGCTATGAAACAACACAAACACAACAAGAAACAAATAAGCCAACAAACAACAGGTTGTTTGTTTGTTAGTGTTGTATATAGCGCAAGTGTCATGGAATTAAGACTCGTACGTACCTGCGTGTTCTTCTTCACGCCGTCCTCGCCGTCCTCTTCCTCACAGGACGCGAGTAACTCCTTCACAATCTATTTACCCAGCACAGATACACACGCAAGTGTGTCCAGTGGTGTCAGTCCCATTGTTCATTGATGCGGTGCTGCTGCAATTGGTCGAAGGCGAGACTTGTTGTACCTTGCTCAGCCGCGAGAAGTCGCCAATCTCGTACAATAAATTACCCAACTTCAAGTTCGTCTTGAACCACAGTCGCTACACAAACAACACACACAAGCGCAATATATAGTTAGTTTTGCCATGAATACGCAGCCACTCTTACGAGCAGCAAGTGGGACGGTACCTCATTGCGCGCTTCTTTGAGCGTCTCCAGCGTTGTCTCGTAGAAGCACTGCAGGATCTCCCAGTTCTACAAACACAGCAACAGCAATATGGCAAGCCCAATTATTATTCGTAACACAATAAGAGCCCCGTACAATTAGCATCCCAATAGCCCGTCATCTGAGCGACACATTGTCGACACAATGGCAAACACCACACAACAAAACCAAGATAACAGCAAGCAATCAGAATGCGGACATACCTTGCTGGTGGAGACAAAGTCGAGGATGCTGTTGATGCCCTTCTCGCCGACGTTGCGCGTGACGTCGCTCTTCGTGTAGCCGAGCAGCTCCTCGTACTTCTTCATGGCTTGGTCGTGTTGGCCGAGCTCGAACTTGAGCTTCACGATGCGCTTGAGCGCCTTGAAGCCCCAGTCCGTCTTCTCCTCCTGCATCGCCAGTACCTGCTCGAGCGCGTCGAGCGCCAGCTCACGCTCCGGTGGCTCGCCCTCGAGGTGCTGCTTCGCCGAGTAGTACTGGTTCTCGATCTGCACGTGCAGGTCGCCAGCCGAGCCGTCGTCCATTTCCTCATCCTCGTCGCTGTAGTCGAACTCGTACTCCTCTTCGTCGTCCGACATGCTTGCTCTTCTTCTCGGCTCTCGTTCAGTGTTCTTTTGGATCTGTTTGGTGACTTGCAATCAGGGCAACAGTGGCAGCTTCCTTAAAAGAAAAAAGGTTTTCGGTAGATTCATAATGAGTTCAAGTTTAGTGATAACCCGGATGACATAATTTAAGGTAATAAAGAGGTTTAGGCATTTCCATAATAAAAGCAGGTGTGGCCAATAGGCGGTATTAACAGAAAGTCAAAAACCATCCAAATACAGGGCTCCCTTGGCTAACGAAGTGGCAAAACCGCATTACTTTTTGAAGGTTATCAACTCGTGCAAATATGCAACCTTGCGGGTATCATTTTGCATATCCACAATTCCATTTTTCAATACAGATATTAAGGCAAAGATAGAATAAAAAACGTGTTTATTGGATGGAATCGAGGCGCACATTCGCAATGCCCTGAACGAGCTCGTACAGGTCTTCTGGTAGAATGCCAGTGTGCTTCCA
Source organism: Pythium sp. MPC-2022a (assembly GCA_038050625.1). Classification (NCBI taxonomy): domain Eukaryota; phylum Oomycota; class Peronosporomycetes; order Pythiales; family Pythiaceae; genus Pythium; species Pythium sp. MPC-2022a. The sequence goes on along the minus strand of JALBZB010000878.1, from coordinate 5,534 downwards.
ACAGTTCGCGATGGTAGACTGCGTCACAGACTCCCACGCATCACGGCACCAATGCATAGCCTGCAGGACGTCGACTTTGTAGATCTTCTCGGCGCTCTTTTCTTCGTCGTCGATGACGCTGTCTGCCGCGTCGACAGCGTGGCATCCCTGCCTGCGGCGGAACCACGCCTTGAGAGACGAGATGACGCCCACATCCATTGGCTGCAGGACCGATGTGGTGTTCGGCGGCAGCATCTCGATCCCCACGTTGCCGAGAGGCGTCTCGACGTGATGCGCAGAAGCATTATCTAGGAGCAACAAGACGTGAGGTCCTTCTTTTTTCATGCGCTCATTGAGCTCATCCACCCACTCCTGAAAGAGAGCGCGCGTTGCTGGTCGATCGTCAGTCGCACGCGTATGCGAGGGGGTGGCTTCATCTCAAAGGTGTTTTGTCTCTGTGAAATGGAATGAATCAATTTTGAGGGTTTTTTCAAATTGATAGGTTTCGTTAAGTAGGGGAGCCCTGTACAGTGTATCACCAACAGGGGATGAGTCCACCAAAGAACAAATGACGCGTCGTTGGGTTCAGCACTTCCAGCCACTCCCATTCTTCAATTTGCGTCGGCGAAAGCTAGACAAACACAACACATGGGGAACAGCGCCAGCAAAGCGCCCGCGCAAGACGCCGCGACCACCGCCGCGCTCTTTGACGCCCACTCGCTCGCTGATCTTCAGGAGCTCCTCGCAAGCAAACGCGTCGTGAGCATCGACGCGCGCGACAGACAAGGCGCCACGCCGCTTTTCTACGTGGAGTGTCGCTGTTGCCGAACTCCTGCTTAAGCACGGCGCGGATGTCAACGCGCGGAACAGAGACGGGGAAACGCCGCTGCTCGTGAACGTGAAGGAGAACGATCTCGAACTAGCCAAGTGTTTGCTCGAGCGAGGCGCCAATGTTAACGCTGTAACCGCATACGAGTGTGCAGCGCTGCACCTCGCACAGAAGGTGGACATGGTGAGGCTCCTGGTCGAGCACGGCGCCAACGTGAACGCTACTGATCGCGAGAGAAAAACCCCGCTGTTTGAAGCTGTTCGGTTGGGCAGTGCACAAACAGTACAAGTACTCCTTGACGCTGGAGCGGACGTCACTTTGCGCGACAAGTACGGAGAGACGGCCATGTTCTAGCTCTCGGAGCATACGAGTGTCTCGATCCTGGAAATGCTGATCGAGCACGGCGCGTCAGTCGACATCTGCTCGATATTTAAGGAAACGCCTCTACACATGGCAGTACGGGTAGGGTCTGTTGACTTGGTGCAGTTCATGATCGACCATGGCTTGTCAGTTCATGCGACGAGCGATACCGAAGGGACGCCGCTGCGCTCTGCTGCCTTCCACGGGCACCTCGATCTCGTCGAGTATCTGCTAGACAACTACCCGGACATTATCGACGGCGACGGGTCGGTTGAGAAGACACCGTTGCGTGACGCTGTAGTACAAGGCCAGCTTCACATCATGGCAGAGTTGGTGGCTCGTGGCGCGAGCTTCACACCGAACAACAATAGCGATAGGGATGGCGCAACCCGAGTCGTCTCAAAGCCAGCCTCACAAGCAACCAGTCCTGCCGCCATAGTGGGTCTGATGATCAAGAACTGGAAGAAGATGACGTCACTCCTTACTATGCCTCTCGCGTGGCTCTTCAAGATGTCAGAGCTGAGCCGAACGATGCCCGATATCGAAGAATTGTGCAAGCAGATGCTCCGGCGTCTCGGACTAACACTCCATCTGATGGACACCAGAGTGATCGAGCGCAGTGACAAGAGCAACACTGAACTCGAACTCTTGATCTTCCACGTCTGGAAGTGGATGCTCGAGTGCGAAGAGAAGACAGTCGCTGAACGAACAGTGGCGAGTTCGCTGTGCCATGATGAGGTTGCTGCCCACCACAAAGCAATCAATGACTTTCTAGGCGCATTTCACCTGAGTGCTGAGGACAAAGCAGATCTCTACAACTATTGAGAGAGAGACATCTACATATTGAGAATGAGAGCTCTGCGAGCCTTGAGTGGAGTAACCATCTGCGGAAATGCCTTAGACAATACCGCGCGCGTGCCCAACGACGCCAGTTGGCTACCGTCAAGCACAGAATCAGTCACAGATGAGCAGCATGGGGTCCTGGAAGCAATGAGCGCGGATGATCCGGGAGAAAGAGTGTTGAGTGTTCTTATTACGGAAAGGCTGCACCAAGCAATATGCATGCCCCGTCGAAAGTAGGTTGACATTGGAAGAAATTTGAGAATTGATTGTCTAGTTTTTCATCGTTATTGGAATTTATGCTACCGCATTATCGTGCGCGGCCAACTACTTTCTTTTGAAAGCTGTCGAGTTCAATAGGCCAATTCGCGCAAGAAACTCGACTTGATGAGCAATTTTGTCTTGCTTGCACTTTCAAAACGGGGATTTTGGCAAACGAACGTACATGAAACTCGTAGCTAGCTGATAAATATGTTTGTAGAGCATGGGGGCGTGGAGGCGGAGATCTCGCGCGAACGTGCTAGCCATAATGATTCCAGAGTTCCCTGCCACTCTCAACGTCAAGGTTTTGTGGCACACCGGAAGGTTAGAGATTCTGTGGATCTTGAATACCACAGCCACGTGCTCACAAAGCGCCGTTCCTAGATTTCTTGAAATCATCAACTTTCATCGTCTAGGGGAGTCTAGGATCAGCCTTCTTCTGGGAAGATGATCGCGTCGAAATAGCGCGAAAACACGATCGCGGCGAACATCAGCGCGTCAATTCGGTCGAGCACTCCGCCGTGGCCCGGGATCAGCGTCCCCGAGTCCTTTACAAGCGCAGCGCGTTTCAGGAGACTCTCAAAGAGATCGCCAATTCGACCGACAATGACTGCAAACGTCGAAAAGACGAGCTTCTCGGCTACGCTCCCGGGGATCTCCAGCAAGTCTGAGGCGACGAACATCGCGCAGGCGCCAAAGATGATAGCGCCGACCGTTCCTTCATAGTCCTTGTTCATCGAGAGGTGCGGTGCGAGCGGGTGACGGTGGGTGTACTCGCAGTATTCAAAGATTTTGCCCAAGAGGTACGCCCCCGAGTCGGATGCCCACACCACGTGCAGCAGCGCAATCACGAGCTTCCGGTACGTGGCCTCTCGGTCAATGTCCACGAAACTCACGATCAGGAAGAGCGAGCCAATGACGTAGATGAAGCCCGTGAGGTCGAGCACGATCCCCAACAGCAGGTCACTCTGGCTCTTGGACGTGTGCACGCGGAACACGACGATGAGGAAGATGCCGCCGACCACGAAGTTCATCGGGTGGACGATGTCGTCGCACGTGAAGTTGTTGATCGGGCACTTCATCGAGTAGACTGTGAGCGCCGAGAAAATGAACACCTGGAGGATCAGCAGCACCGCGTACCTCCAGTTTGGTGTGAAGCTCGCGCAGAGGCAGGCTGCGAAGCTAGTAATCGCCGCGTAGTAGACCTGGAACTCGGCGAAATCTTCCGTGACGGAGATCCCAGTCGCGAGAATTCCCGTGTACATTAGCGACAAGAACGTCATCCCGATCAACGACATCACGATCGCTGCGGGCCATTCGCTGCCAAAGCAGCACCAGCGTCCCAGCGGCGTGATGGCACAGTCTTTGTCTCTCCAGCCGATGATCTCTTCTTGGATACTGCAATTGCCATAGCTTGTGTTGCTGTTGTACCCGGTGTTCGTCCTAGGCTGGCAATTGCTATTGTGAAGTGAGTCGCCGTTCATCGAATAGGAGGAGAGGCGACTGGTGTTGGACCCGTGACTACAGTCCCGCGCGTTCTGACACTCTACCACTTGCTCACTCGAGAGGTCGCGCGAGTCCCGCAGCGGCTCGGAAACGCCAAACTTTTGCTCAAACTTGTCGAACTTCCCGCCCACGCGCTGGTGGATGCGGTGCGCGAGCCACGAGTACTCGTAGCACGATACGGCCGCCACGACGGCGCACACAGTCGTGGTCGCGAACGCCGGCGAGCGCCACAGGAAGTACGTGATCAGCGGCGCGAGCACCAGTGATGACAGGATACGCTGCACCGCGTTCGAGAGTTGAAGTTTACGCCAGATGTACCCACTTATGTGGCGTCTGGGGATCTGTGATCCGCGACTACGACGTGTCGTCGTCATCGGGCGGAAGGCCGACGCGCGCGGTGTCGTCGCCGCCTCTCGTTCTTCTTCTCCATTGTAGTGACGGCATGCATGTGCCTGCGGCTGCTGGCGGGAGCTGCCGTTGGAACTGGCACCACCAGTGCTGCCACTCCGCCCGCTGCCCTTTGTCCGCTCGCTACCAGCGGCGGTGGTGGCAGTGGCTGCCACTGGGGATCCGGTCGCCATTCGCGTGAGAGAAAATGAAGTGAGGTGAGGGATTAATTTGTGAGAGATTAATTTGGGGATGAGCGAATTCGTCTCTTGGGACAAAAGAGGTACAGTAATTGTTTATCTGTAACATACAGTTACATACAGTGCGCGACAAAATCTTACACACCTCAAAAAAATAAAAGAGGAGATATTTTTCAGTCTTACGTTTGCGGAGCTGATTCTTGGACATGTTAGAGCGTATTTGGAATTTTCTTGTGGTAAATTTTTAGCTCGATTGAGGATCTCAGAGCTACAAGTCAGGACAATATACGTTCAGTGGCCGACAAAATCTTAAGGACAGATGGAAACAGAGCCATTTGGGGGCGATCATGCATGCTTTATTGATTATAGAGGACACAATGGGGCTGGTATTGATTGTAGATGTGTCTGTCATTGTCTGGTTTGACATGGGGGCGGCTCAATCATGACAAAGGTTCCAGGACTGACCAAGCTTCAGTAAAGCAGGATTTTGACGTATACGAGCATGAAAATGTCGCTCCGAGAGATCATGAAAGCCGGTATATTCTCGAAAAGTGTGGTGCAAGCTTTCCTGATGGACTCGGAAGGTTACGGTACGATGAAAAGCACAGGAAGGCCACTGTCGCTGGGGGTGCACGACCGCACTCGCCTGAAGAAACTTGCTTCAACTGGAGAGTACACAGCCAATCAAATCAACCAGGAACTTGGTGTTGAAGCAAGCGTTCGCACTGTCCAGTACGAGTTGCAGCGCTATGACTCCTTGAAATACGAGAATGCAAACAAGTCCCCGTGCTTTTCGGACCGTCACAAGGCACTCCGTGTTCAGTGAGTGGAGCGCCAGATCCGTCTGCGGATGGACTGGAGCCGCGTGGTGTTCTCGGACGAGAAAAATTCACCCTTGACGGCCTCGATGGCTGTAAGTATTACTAGCACGACCTCCAGACTGACACGAAGGTCACGTGGAGCCGCCATTCTGGTGGTAGGTCTGTCATGGGATGGGATGGGATCTTATCCCTCAAGAAGACTTGACTGGTCTTTCTAATGGGCAACCAAGACGCGTTCGACTAACAGTGTAACGGGGTACACACGTTGGGTTACACCGCCGTAACCCAACTCGCCGTTGCCTTTGCCGAACACAGTTCGCGCAATAGTTTTACGGCCGAACCCAAGGTTCG
>JALBZB010000877.1:0-16416 GCA_038050625.1 Pythium sp. MPC-2022a | reverse complement strand
TTTCTCTTCTTCATCGTGCGTCGAGTTGCAGTATGTAGCCTGCCTGCGTTTGACGTTTGCGGGCGGCCATAAACTGATCCGTTCGTTAAACAGACCAATTAGATGCTAGAGTTGACAACTTTGAGCGATCTGATTGGCTACTGCCGATTATCAGCCAAAAACCGGTCGTCGGCCATAATCTGGCCTAATATCTTACATCAAGTGAGCTTGGATATCCGCACTCCTAGCCTACGATACTGAAAGTACCTTCGGTGAGGATGGTGCTGCCGCTCGCGGTGTGTGCGACGTCGCACCTGCTGCGTTGTCGAGGCAGCCGCAGACGATCCAGGCTTGCTCAGCGGCCGTGCTGTCCCGCCCTGAGTGAAGATAGGCTGTGCTGCGGGTTGCGTCGTTGTGTGTAGACAACCAGTGGGATACGTCGTTGTCTTGTCGATTGCTGCTATGATCGCTCCTGTGGTGGCGCGCACCTGTACACTTTGTACATGCGCCACAGTGCGGCGAAACAACAACGTGGCTGACACAATGGCTATTTGTCATTAAAGAAGAGCGATCAACCCTTCGTCAATGGACAATTGTTCTTGTCTTCGCGACCCAAAAGGTTTGCTCGTCCACCACAGTCCACTATCAGATGTGGGAAAATTTGGTCTTCTGGTGACATCGCGATTGCAAGGGTCACCCAAAACGACCAAATATTTTCGAAAATCCATAGTGGACAGTGGTGGACGGAGCACTTTTTGATCGCGAGGAAGAGAAGATCATTGTTCATTAACGAAGGTAAAATCTCTCTGATAACCTGGTGACAGACATAGTCAGTCCTAGGTTTGCACTGTCACTAGACAGACCGAGAAAAATCGCTTATTAACATGTTTTGTTAATAAACAATTGTTCTTCACTCCAATGGCAGAAGACCATGCGGCGCGCATCTTGCTATGCAGGTACCTACGGGCCTTGATGTCGTCACCACTGCATCTATAGACGCGCACTGCTGTTGCTAGTTGCTAGTTGCTACTACTCATCTACACATCCCAGGCTACTGACACACATGTACGTTTGTCGCGTGCTACAGCGATCACTTTCAGGTGCTGCAGCTGGTGTCGCTCGATGCGCGCGGGAAGCTGGAGCTGGTGGACGTGAAGCGAGTGCGCAGGTGCGTTGACCTCCTGTTGTTGCGCTTGTTCTGCTTGGCGATCTGCGTTGCTCATGGTGGTTTCTGTGTGGTGTAGACGGTACAAGGAGCTGGCGATTCTCGTACACCCGGACAAGAGCAAGACTGCAGGTAGTTCACCGCGTCAATGTTCCTTCTAAGAGCAAATAGGATACCCAGAAACAAACCATCGATGCGTACTAAGCTCTGTGTGATTATCTGTCTATTCGGATATCACAGGTGCAGAAGAAGCGTTCAAGCGGCTGAGCGTGGCGTACGAGTGTCTGAGCGACGAGAGTTCTCAGCGCAGCTACCTGCGCACGTTGCTGGCGACGCGATCGCTGCACCAGGCACCAAAGCGTCCACGCCCGCCACCTCCGTCGTATCCACCACCAGGAGCTGTTCCGCCGTCATTCCCGCGCAAGAAAAAGACGAAGAAGAGCAAGAGCGACCAGCAGCCACCACCACCGCCGTCGCCTCGTGACGCGAACTCTGCGCCATCTGTGCCGCGACGTCAACGAACTCCCGAGGAGATCTGGAAGCAGTTCCAAGAAGAGGAAGAGCGACTGGCGCGCGAAGAGTTCCTCTCGAAAGGCTTTGATCGCACGTACGCTTCTTCGAACTCTCGACAAAATACTGGAGCTGAGTACGAGAAGCCAAGCGTCGATGCGGCTGTCCAAGAGTCGATCCTGAACTCCGAGCTGCATGAAAAAGCGCAAAGCTGGATAAAGTGGAAGAAAAATGCGTCGAGTTCTCCATTTTCTTCTTCGCCTCCGCCAACACCAAGCACGCTTTCCCGTGACGATGACGACGCAAGCGACAAACACGATCCAGTGGCGACCGAACCAGAGTTGATCTGCTGTCTGCTCTGTCGGCGCAAGTTCCCAACCCACGAAGCACTCAGTCGACACAAATCGCTATCCAAACTGCACCTGATAAACCTGCAACGAGCACAGTCGAATTGAGCTACTCCACACACAACACAACGCAATACATCAACTTTGTTGTCAACCGATGTTCCAGATTTTTACCACGTTGTCCTGCCCGCCGCTGATCAGAGCCGTCGAGTGCAGCCAGCCGACGCTATTGACAAACCCGTGCATGGTCTCGATCACCGCGCGGACGCGCATTTGCTCTGCGTCCACGACGTACAACAGATCTTCCGAGCTGCACACGATCGTGTTCCCGCGAGACTGGAGCATCGAGATCCACTTGTCAGCCAGTCGAAGCTCAGACTTCACCAGCGGGTGGCTGTACAAGTCACTGAAGTGCAGCAGCCGTCCATCGCCGGTCGAGCAAATCAGCTGACCACTCGAGAGCAGGCACATGCTGTAAATTGGGGAGTGGACATAGTCGAGGCAGCCGACGTACTCGAGTGTCTGGAAGTTGAAGATTTGGATCGTCCCGTCGTTGGAGCCGCTCAGAATCAGCGTACCGTCGATGGAGCTGTTCGCTACGAGGACTTGGACAGTGGCTTTGTGAACGCGAAATGCCTTGGCTGCGCGTATCTCTCTGTTCCTGCATCTATCGGTGACCGTAGCCAGATCCCAAAAGCAGATCGCGGCGTCTGCAGCTCCAGAGCAAACTCGCGCTCCTTCGGTGTAGAAGCAAGTTATCCGTGAAGAGTGATCTCGCAACACGAAGACGCAATGTCCTAGCTCTCCGTTCCAGATCCGGATGGTCGAGTCATCGGAGCAGCTCAGTATCTGCTGCGGCAGCGCGAGTGGCAAGTGGACTTTGGTGACGTGGGCTGTGTGACCTCTCAGGATATACAGGAGCTTGAAACTCTCCAAGCAGCTGTACATGCGCAGCGTCGTGTCGTGGGACCCTGAGACCAGCCACCGCGTGTTGACATCGACGCAGGACACATTGTCTTCGTGTCCAAACAGTGTATGCAGGCAGCGGAATGACGCGCGAGACCAGACTTTGACGGATCCGTCGATCGAGCAGGAGACGAGGTACCGATCGCCCGCTGTCACGATGGAGCAAACGCTGGAGGTATGTCCGACGAGGTTCTCCGGCTGGAACCTGCTCACGTGCTCCCTCGGCGAGCTCTGCTCCGAAGTGTCCGCATACGTGAATGCTACGTAGTTTCGCGACGAACGCCGAGACTTTGGGGGTGCGGGAGGAGCTTGAGTGCTACTGACTGGGTCCAGCCTGCTGCAGCAACAAGACTGAGAGTTTAATCGTCATAGAGCCTATTGCATGACAATGAATGAAGATATTCCTCCTGCCATACCTGCGACGATCGCCGCTTGAATCCAAGTGCACTGTCGGTGGTCGGACTGCGTTTTGCATATACTCGGTCACTCTGGACACGCGCCGCTCGCTTCGTAGGGATCTTCTCTCCACTGCGTCGTCCTTCCTCTCTTCTACTGCCACGTCGTCAGAAAGCGCGTCACTCGTCACGCTGTTGTTCCCATCGTTATCGTCACGCGCATGGCTGAAATCGTTGTTGCTGTCGGTTGAGAGCGCGTCATCTTCCTGCGGCTGCTTGTCGTCTATCAGTGCGGGTTTGTCGGTGACATCTCGTCGGGTGCTAGGACGTGTTGAGGCTGCGACGTGATAGCTGCTATCGCGCAGTGCAATGTCTCCTCCTCTCTTGCTAGAAATATTCGGGCCAACACTGCCAAGGAATGCATCAATGGCAGGTTCATCGTGCGTTTTGCGTGTCACTCTCACCGGCTGCTCGCGCTGCCGCCTGTGCACGCGTGGGGACATCGGCCCCACCACCGCAGCAGCTACCGTTGGCTGTAGCCGGTCGTCTCTGCTCGTGAGCGGGAATGCACCTGAAACCTGCTTGCGTGGCGAGAGCATGTGCGCTCGTGGGGATAGAGCCTGATGTTGGTGGTGTTGCTGCAGCTCGTGTGTTTGAGATGCTGCTGGTGTCTTGTGATGTCGCGCACACGTACAGTGCGGCGGGTGCCACGCCTGCGTGTTGGTTCGCGACGGACTCGGCGCGGGTGACGGCGCTACGCCAAACCACATCGTTCTTCTCTCTCCCTCTCGCTTGTGGGCACTTAGCTACTAGTGAGTGATCCAGCAGACGATGTACCGAGTGCTTGAGCTCCCACGAGCAGCGCCGATTGCGGAATGAAGTGAAGTGTTGTGACGCTTCAAGGTCAAGATGTGCTGTGCGCTTCATCCGCATAAAAAATGTATACAATACGTACCTCTTTAGGATTAGACCTAAATATTTTATTGTCCGCATAAAAATCAGTATACGTGGCTACTGGCTGCCTGTTTTGTCTTTTGCTTGTTTGCTTGCACCACACACAAAAGCAAGCAAAGCAAAGCAAACGCGAGCGAAATGGCGGACGAAGGTGAGTGAAGACGACGACGAACCACCAACTGCGCACAGGCTGCAGGGGAAGAAGGCGTGAGACTGGTGACGTCGCGCACCACCGTGTACTTGGTACTTATTGTGCCACGCTTGTGTATGTGTGTTTCTCTGTAGATGTGGTGATCCGCAGACGCCTGCTGACGCGCACGAGCACGCTCGGCAAGACGGGACTGAAGAAGTGCGCCGAGAGTCTGCTGGGACTGCTTGACTCGTTCGCAGACGAGAGCGTGGACGCAGACGTCTGGTGAGCTACGTGTATGTGTCTTGCGATTACCAGCCGCGCCTGCTGACGTCTCTCTCTCTTTTTGTTGTGCTATGTTGTGTGCGCTTTGTCTATCTGTGTGTTTGTGTGTGTTATTCGCAAACAGCAAGCAGGACATGGACGCGCTGTTCTGGGATATGGAGCAGATGGAGTTCGAGGCGAATAAGACCGATATCCTGAGCTTCACGTCACAGCGAGAGCTGGAGGCGTACGAGACGCTCAACGCGGAGATCGGTAAGCAGCAGCAGGATCTCGCTTGAAAGTGTGAGTTGTGTGTGCAATCAATAAGCTCATCAGTTGTTGTGAACTGTGCTCGATAGACGCGTCCATTGAAAAAGTGTCCAAGGAGATTGAAGAGCTCAAGACGAAAGTGCACGTGGAAAAGACCGTTCGGGCGTACAAAGAGGAGTACGAGTCCATCGCGCGCGTAATCAACGAGCTGCCGTCCAGACAGGAGATCGCAGCGTACGTTTGATTCTCTTTGTGATGTTGTTTGCTGGTTGTTATGCTGCTCTCCTATCTCTGCGACCGATTGTAACTCACTCTTATGCATTCGCTTTTTACGTTTACAGTGAAATCGCGGTCGAGGAGAAGCGATCTAGCGAGGTAGTAGACACGATCAAGGCGGTGGACAGCAAGCTGGATCTGCGCAACAAGCAGTTCTCGCTGCTCATGAGCACGATCCAGAACCTCAAGGCCACGCTGGACGAGGACGTCGAGATGGAAGAGGAGGAGCAGCTGAAACTGGCGGATACTGAGGACGAAGACATGGAAGACGGGCTTGTGCCAGCGACAAAGTCCCCGCAGTTGCGGACAGAAGGCAGTGGAGCTGGAGACGAAGGTGCGTCTGTTTGTCTATTATCTATTACGTGCGGAACGGAGTTGCAAAACTGACCAGATCTTGTTGTTTGAATGCGCAGACGGTGTTGAACCATCCTCCCCATAAGTCTTCTCTCTCTCTCTCCAACTAGGTGCCAAAGAGTTATTGTATCAGACATTTAAAGGCAATGATCTTTTTTTCGTATTGATTCGCTCAGGCTCTCATTTTTAATCGTCTGCCAGCTTGCAGATGTCTTCGTACTCGACGCGACCCAGAACATCACCCCTATCATATCAACACAAGAAGAGACAGAGAGACACGTAATTAGTTTTGTAGCTCCTGGTATCCACAGCAACAAGAACCAACAAGCAGAAACTCTCACCTTCGAGATCCGGACGTAATGCGAACGCTAGCGCAGAAGTCGTCAATCGATATCGAGAGTAGCTCTGCGATGCTGCCGCGGCCGACGCCGTTCACGATCTTCACTTTCCGTCCAACCTTCGGGATCACCGTCTCCAGATCGTCCTGATCCAGGCGCAAGACGTCGCCAGACTCCAGAAGCTCCACGGTGGCGCAAAACTTGTCTTCCACCGCGGTGACCACGCCTTTCTGCTTGTAGTACTCGCCGCCGCCGATCTTCTTGTTCACGACCTTCACAACGATATCCTTCGCGACCCAGTTCTCGAGTTTCTGCTTCTTGAGCTCCTCCTGCTGCTTCTTCTTGAGCTGGCTCTTGCGGCGCTCTTCCTCCGCCATGATGTCGTCCACGGCATTCCTCTTCCGCTTGCCTGCATCGTCCACACGCTCGCCGTTATTCCGATCGGAAGGTGGAGGTGACGATGCTAAAGACGACCCTTTATCAAACACATTGAACGCCATCTTGGAAGAAGACACGGCGTCATTGCCCGAGTCTTTCGAAGGCTTTACCGCAAAGCCGATCGTGATCTTCTCGTCCTTGTCCGTGCGCTGGAGCTTCGTGGGGCGGTGCGCGTCCGAGTCTTCGTGCTCTTTTGAGACTTCCTGCGCGATCTTCAGCTGCCGCTCGATGAACGCGCGGTTGCGCTCCTCGTGGTCTAGGTCCGACTTGTGCTTTTTCTCCAGCTCTTCCTGTCGGGCCAGCGTGCGCGGGTCCCGATCGATGTACTGGATATACCAACCCTGCAGTAATGAAACAAAGAGGCTACTTGTTAATACTAGCTCACCAAGAGAGACTACAATCAAAGCGAACCAAATGCCCACCTTCTCTGTTTCGTCGACCGTGCACTTCCCCGTTCGGCCGAGGTACTGGACAAACGTGCCGAGCGTCGTCCACTGCGTGGCGTTCATGTGCACGTGCAGCTTGTCGGCGATGTACTCGTTGTACACGACCGTCGCGCGCATTCGCTTCGTTCCGTGACGTCTCTTCAGGTTCTCTAGGAACGTGCTTTCGAACTGATCAATACATACATTCGTACCATACATTGTTGAGGAACAGACGCACAAAGCCCAAACCAATGCTTTGCAATAAGCCTTCTTACCATTTCGCTGTATCCGCTGATGAACTTGTCCGGATCGTTCGCGACAATCAGCATCTGCCGCTGGTGGCTCTCGGACGTCGTGTGGCACTTGAATCCGTTCTCGTCACGGCACTGCTTCTGGCACACCTGGCAGAACCAGCGCAGCTTCTGAAGCCCTTTCGACTGTTCATCCAGTCGTGCGTATTGATGCACAGAAAGAGAGACAAACAAAGAGAGCAAAGGGCATGAGCAATGATAGATGAATGCATCTGTCTTAAACTTGCACCCACTCACGCACCTTCATGCGCGTGGCGATGGCCTTGGGCGTGAGGAAGTCGCCCTTGCCCATGGTTCCTTCCTTCCTTTGAGCTTCCGCTGGCGGCTTGCTTTCTTGCGAATGCTGGTAAGTGAAATTGCCAAAGTCCAATGCGTACCCTATGTACCATAATATCAAACCATCTTCGACTTCAAGCATTTACTGAAAGTAGCACAAGATCAGCACAAACCAAAACCATTACAGTTGGAGTCAGAAAATGCGGCAAAATTTAAATCTAAAGATTGCAATCAAATTTCATTTCGAAAAACTCTTAGTAGTGGTAACGAGTAGGAAAGGTTTTTCGAAAACCCATCAAATTCCTAAAAAAAGGATTTTCGTAAGCTTGCGTTTTGTGTCTGTAGTGCAAACTCATGATTGACTTGAAAGAGTAAATACACGGTGGTGACTGTGAACTCTTTCGAGTCAACCACAAGATGAATCTTTACATGAGACGCCCTCGAAAATCAATCGAGCAAACATGTAGGACGCCTTGGAGTGAGGCTGCTGGAGGAGGATGAAAAACCCACTCTGAGAAATGCTCTTCCTTGTTTGAACGCTCCAGTTCTTCGGCTTTTGTTTGGTTCCCCACAGAGGTTGGTAGCACGATGTTGGTGGACGGAGCCGAGTTCCCACGGGAATCAGGAACCAGATGAGCGGATGACTCGCGACTAAAAACGCGATGTTTGCTGAGTATGAGGATGAAAGTGAGGGGAACACAAGTGGGTTTACCAAAAGGCACGTCTGGGAAAATCCGATCCACGAGCTTACCACGCTCCCTCCGTTTCGTCACTAACGACAATCACCAGTTGGCTATTAGCACTCACTCGCCTCTCATGCTCTTTTACCACTGAGCCTCGACTGTCGACCTCACTATCCCATCTTCGTTTGGAGTCACATGTCAATAGTCACCCTGTCTTCCCTCGACCTTAATCTTTCCCTGGTCTCCAGCAATCGGTACTGTATTGGTTTTTGACTGAACGGGTCGATTGCAATAGCACACACCCGAGGATCCTTTGATTCGTTGACTGGCGAATTAAAACGAAGGTGGACGAATTTTAGTTTGAAAAAGAGAACCGCAACTTATGATGGCGCCGACGTCAGCCAATGACTATGTGTGAGCAGTCCCCTCTCGGATGCTGTTGAGTCTAGTCACTGAAATCTTGAAATGGCGTGAGAGGTCTAATCACTCGCGAGTGTGAAAAACAACCGAAAGCCAATGAGCGCACAGAGATACCACCGTTTACGACCAGTCAGCAACTTCTGACAAGCGTTTGATTAGTCTGGTCGTTTGGCGCTGTCGCATGCAGACGACGACCAGCAAACCTCAAGCACGGCGACTCACACAATAAAGACAACCCACGCTCCTCTCTAGCAGCGCGATGTAATTTGCGCTTCTCGCTCATTTTCTAATTAGCCCTCTAGCGAGCAAGCAGCCATACCCACAGAGAGCGATAGCTAACATCGACTTCTGGCGCGATGGAGATGAAAAGTGAGCCCTCGCCTCCACTGGAGTACACATCCGGCAAGGCGCTGATGGCGCACGGACCGCACGTGCTGCACGACCACGTCGCGACGAAGCTCCAAGCGGCGCTCGGCCGTGCGCTACCGCAGATGGAAGTGCGCTTCCAGAACCTATCGATCTCCGCCGAAGTCGCGGCCGCCTCCTCCGTAAAGGAGGACGACCACCGAGAAGGCAAAAAGCCCGAGCTGCCGACACTCGCCAACGAGGTCAAGAAGAGACTCGCGGGACTTGTCGCCAAGAAGAATGTTGTTCACAAGGAGATCTTGAAGAACGTCAGCGGGGCGTTCAAGCCTGGTACGATGACGCTCGTACTCGGCCAGCCGAGCTCCGGCAAGTCCTCGCTGATGAAGATTCTCAGCGGGCGATTCCCACTCACGAAGAACATCAGTGTGAGAGGATCCGTCACGTACAACGGTGAAGAGCAAGCGCGCATCGTGAAGCGCCTGCCGCAGTTCGTCGCGTACACGACGCAGCGGGACAAGCATTACCCGACGCTTACTGTCAAGGAGACGCTCGAGTTCGCGCACACTTTCTGCGGTGGGGAGCTCACTCGTCGCGCGGAAGAGCTGCTGGTAAACGGCAGTCCGCAGGAGAACCAGGAGGCCCTCGCGGCGGCGAGAGTGATGTTCGCCCACTACCCGGAGATCATCATCGAGCAGCTTGGACTGCAGAACTGCCAGGATACGATCGTCGGCGACGCCATGCTCCGCGGCGTGTCGGGCGGTGAGCGCAAGCGCGTGACCACGGGCGAGATGGAGTTCGGCATGAAGTACATCACGCTTATGGATGAGATCAGCACGGGGCTGGACAGCGCGGCGACCTTCGACATCATCAACACGCAGCGCAGCATCGCCAAGAAATTCCGCAAGACGGTGGTGATCGCACTGCTGCAACCCGCCCCCGAAGTGTTTGCGTTGTTCGACGAGGTGATGATCCTGAACGAGGGTGAAGTGATGTACCACGGCCCTCGCGAGCAAGTGGTCGGCTACTTCAAGAGCCTGGGCTTTGTGTGTCCGCCGCAGCGCGACGTTGCTGACTACTTGCTTGATTTGGGCACGAAGCAGCAGCACAAGTACGCGATTGGGTCGCCCGTCGGCGTCGTGTCTAAGCACCCGCGTTCCCCAGGTGAGTTTGCGGAGATCTTTCGGCACTCCGCGATCCATGCGAGCACGCTGGCAAGCCTCGAGGCGCCACACAACGCCGAGCTCCTCCACAATGTGGGCGAGCACATGGACCCGATGCCGACGTTCCATCAATCGTTCTGGGAGAATACAATGACGCTGGTACGCCGCGAACTGACGGTGACGATGCGCAACACCCCCTCGCTCGTGGGTCGCGCGGTGATGATGATCATCATGGGGCTGCTCTACTCCGTCACGTTCTACCAGTTCGACCCGACGAAGATCCAGGTCGTGATGGGCATCGTGTTCGCCGCAGTGCTCTTCCTGGCGCTGAGTCAGGTGGCGCTCATCCCGACATTCGTGGAGGCGCGCGACGTGTTCTACAAGCAGCGCGGTGCCAACTTCTACCGCACGTCGTCGTACGTGCTGGCCAACTCGGTGGGCCAACTGCCGCTCGTGACTGCGGAGACCTTGGGCTTCGGGACGCTAGTGTACTGGATGTGCGGCTTCGACTCGTCCTTGGGCTCCTACGCCGTGTTCGAAGCGATCCTCCTGCTCACCAACATGGCATTCGGCGCGTGGTTCTTCTTCATCGCCGCCGTCACGCCCAACATCCACCTGGCGAACCCGATCGGGAACGTCTCGCTGCTGTTCTTCATCCTCTTTGCCGGCTTCATCGTGCTCCGAAGCCAGATGCCGGACTACTTCGTGTGGCTCTACTGGCTCAGTCCTATCAGCTGGAGCGTGCGCGCGATCGCGATCAACCAGTACCGCTCCTCAACGTTGGACGTCTGCGAATACGGCGGCGTGAACTACTGCAAGGACTTCAATGGCATGACCATGGGGAAGTACTACCTGGACCTCTTCGACGTCCAGTCTGAGAGGAAGTGGATCGTGCTCGGTGTCATCTATCTGGTCGCGTCGTACTTCCTGTTCATGCTGCTCTCGTACTTGGTGCTCGAGTACAAGCGCTACGAGAGTCCCGAGAATGTGAGCATCGCGAGCAAGAGCGAGGAAGAAGCAGAGACCGGCTACACGCTCGCCACGACGCCAAAGAAATCATCGTCCTCGATCTCTGGGGGCTCCTCCTCGGATGCGGGCGACGTAGTGATAGCTGTTCACCCCCACGAGACGAACTTTGTTCCAGTCACGCTCGCATTCAAGGACCTGTGGTACACAGTCCCACTGCCAAGTAACCCCAAGGAGACCATCGACTTGCTCAAGGGGATCACCGGGTACGCGCTGCCAGGCACGATGACTGCACTCATGGGCTCATCTGGGGCTGGCAAGA
The DNA here is from genome assembly GCA_038050625.1 of Pythium sp. MPC-2022a. Lineage (NCBI taxonomy): Eukaryota > Oomycota > Peronosporomycetes > Pythiales > Pythiaceae > Pythium > Pythium sp. MPC-2022a. The sequence goes on along the minus strand of JALBZB010000877.1, from coordinate 5,101 downwards.
CAACGCTGATGGACGTAATCGCTGGTCGCAAGACCGGAGGGAAGATCCGGGGCCAGATCTTGCTGAACGGCTACGAGGCAACCGACTTGGCGATCCGCCGCTGCACGGGCTACTGCGAGCAGATGGACATCCATTCGGAGGCGTCCACTATCCGTGAGGCCTTGACCTTCAGCGCCTTCCTGCGTCAGGACGCCAGCATCCCAGCCAGCACTAAGTACGACTCGGTCAACGAGTGTCTCGACTTGCTGGACATGCACGACATCGCCGACCAGATCATCCGCGGCAGCTCGGTGGAACAGATGAAGCGCTTGACGATCGGTGTGGAACTCGCAGCACAACCGAGCGTGTTGTTCCTGGACGAGCCCACCAGCGGATTGGACGCGCGCTCCGCCAAACTGATCATGGACGGCGTGCGCAAAGTGGCAAACACCGGCCGCACGGTCGTGTGCACGATCCACCAGCCGTCATCCGAGGTCTTCTTCCTGTTCGACAACCTGCTCTTGCTCAAGCGAGGGGGTGAGACGGTGTTCTTCGGCGCACTGGGCAGGAGCTGCCGCAATCTGACTAGCTACTTCACAGAGATCCCAGGCGTGGCTCCACTTCCCAAGGGCTACAACCCAGCCACGTGGATGCTCGAGTGCATTGGCGCTGGCGTAGGCAATGCCAATGCGGCAGACGGCATGGACTTTGTCCAGTACTTTAGCAACAGCGCGAACAAGCAGTCACTGGATGCGAAGATCGCAAAGGATGGAGTCGGCCACCCAGCGCCAGGCAGCTCCGAGCTCACCTTCTCCCAGAAGCGCGCGGCCTCGTCCGTGACACAGATGAACTTTGTCGTGAAGCGCTTCATGGACCTGTACTGGCGCACAGCGGCGTACAACCTGACTCGGTTGGTGATGGCGGTGGTCTTCGCCCTGCTCTTCGGGCTGCTGTTCACAGACGCTGACTACGCGTCGTACCAAGGGATCAACTCGGGGGTCGGCATGATCTTTCTCGTGTACATCTTCAACGGCCTCGCGTCGTTCGAGAACGTGATCCCCATCGCGAGCCACGAGCGCGCGTCATTCTATCGCGAGCGCGCCGCCCAGACGTACAATGCATTCTGGTACTTCCTCGGCTCTACGGTCGCGGAGATCCCGTATGTGATCGCGAGCAGCTTGCTCTTCACCGTGATCTTCTGCCCGATGGTTGGCTTCACGGGCTTCACCGTTGGGGTCTTGTTCTGGATTAACACGGCGCTGCTGATCCTCTACCACGCGTACCTGGGCCAGCTGCTCGCATACGCATTCCCCACCGAAGAGCTGGCGACAATCGTTGGCGTGCTCGCGACGTCCACGTTCTTCCTCTTCATGGGCTTCAGTCCGCCGACCAACGCGATCCCTGCGGGACTCAAGTGGCTTTACTACATCACGCCCCACACATACTCGCTCGCGATCGCCGTCGCGCTCGTGTTTGCCGACTGTCCGAGCGACACGACGTTCGACACCGCGCTCAACACATTCGTCAACGTCGGTTCGGAACTCGGCTGCCAGCCGCTCAAGAACGCACCCGTGACCATGAGCCAGATCACCGTCAAGGAGTTCACGGAGCAGGTATTCGGCATGAAACACGACGACATCGGCAGGAATTTCGTGATCGTGATCGGAATCACCGTGCTCTTCCGCGTTCTGGCATTGCTTGCGCTCCGGTACATCAACCACCAGAAGAAGTAAATTGTACAATGCATACATGTAATATTGAAGAGCATAGAAGAGTCTGTAGTGCACACGTTAAATACTTTCTACCATGATCACTGTGAGCGCTGCACGCTCTGAATCACGCCCTGCTTCAACTGCGCCAGAGTCTTTGGCGGCGCTTGGCCATGGCGCGCGAATACGAGCTTTCCGTCTCTCTGCCACTCGAGCACACTCTTCTTGAGATCAAGCAGCATCTCAGGCGGCAGCGGATAGAAGTTGGGCATGAAGCGCAGATCCCAGTTCGCAAGTTCCTACAGAATCAACAGCAACAATCAAACAACGTTAGAACCACACTTGCCCAATCCATCACCCATTCTACAAGCAAACAGATACTCTTCCACACAACTAACTCACCGCCGAGCCCGAGAGGAAATAGAATCCCAGGAGTGAGAAGGATTCGTCGAAAGCCGGATACCCGCAGTGGCGAAAGTCGGTGCCGATGATGAACGCGATCGCGTCTTCACTCGCTTGACTCTTCGGGTCTTCCATCAGTAGCGAAGAAAGCGTCGAAAAGTATCGGGGATCGATCTTCTGCGCACTGTTCGCGGATTCTGAATTCAGGAAATCGCTCAGACTCACGCGACTGAGTGAGCAGAGCAAACTCGCATCCCCAGTCAGCTCCGCGTCTTGCTCCTGTAGGAAAGCTGCAGCGTCCGGAGGCATGTCTTTCATGCTCGACACCAGCTTGGAGAAGCTGGAAGAGGTATTTCGGATTGGCGGCAGCTCTTGAAAATCTGGAAGGGTTGTTGGTAAACCAGTTAGCGCCGGCAGAACGGACAGAAGCGACCCGGGCCGCAAAAGCGGAGGTTTGGGCATTGGTATCTTGTCGTGGACTGGTTCGGCATTTGGAAGCTGCTGAGTTGGGTTGCTGCCTTCCATCTCCAAGGTGCTGTAACATTTCAAACAATACAAAAAAGGCTAATCACAAACTCGTTCCAACAACCAAAGTATCAGACAGAACTTCTTCCGCACCTGAACATAAACCTTGACAACGTTGAGTACCCTTCCCACGAATTGAGATTCAGGTTCTTCGCCAGCAAATCAAGCGACGACGAGGGCAATGCTGGCGCAGGTCTCGCGTCATCACTGGGTGTCTCAGAAAACTGGAGCAGATCCTGCGTGATGTTGTACTTGGACGGCACCGTCGCTCGTGGGGTTGTGAACATTGCGTTCTTCGGCGGATCTGTGAACGCAAAAGGGAGCGGTTGCTCCTTTGGTCCTTGCGCGGACCACTGCATCGGAGGCGGAGGCTTTGGTTTCTCGTTTTTCGCCTTTGGAGAATTGTCGAATTGACCTGTAATATAGATGGAGAAAGCAACATTAACATCAACTGAGCTGTTCAAGCACTCGTTCACCATTCGGGGATAAGCAAGCAGAACGCACCACTCTGTTGAAGCAGGAGACTGAGGTCGCAATCGAGGCGATGCTTTGGCGCAGAGCCGTAGTACTCAAGGCACACGGGGCACTGGTACGGCTTCAAGTTGGCGTGACTCAAAAAGTCGTCCATATCAGCGTCACCTCCTCCGTTTGACGATGCGCCTGGGGGTCGTTGCCACTGAAGCTTGTGCAGAAAGTTGTACGCGGCGTTTGCCCACAAGCAGACGCTCTCTGTGGGTGACTTGAAGCGCACCACCTGGCTCGCCCAGCTCGACTCGTCCGGCATTTGCTCAGAGAATTCGTCCACTTCGGAGCGCATCTCCATCGTCATGCTCCTTCCTCCCATCGGAGACGCCTCTCCTTTCATGGGACTCTCTCGAAACTTGGACCCGAAAATTGGGGAATCGTCCGATCGGCTCTTCTTCGGCTTGGAAGGGGTGTCTTGGGTTTCACTGTCGCCATCGTTTTTCGCTGGCCGTTTGTTCTACGAGAGAAAGATCATAACGAACCTATGGATTAGCCAGCAGTTTGATACTCAAGCCTCGTGTCAAATGATAGGAAAATGCACCTTCTTGGAGAGCACAAGGACACCATCCGTGACCACAGGAGTCGGCGTCGTCCTCGATAACTGGCACTGTGGAAGCGCGATCTGCAGTCGAAAGCGCTGAGCAAAACACACACGAGAATCCGGATGAGGAATCAATAAATCAAAGCAAAATGGTCGTATAACAAATGTAATCAATGAACAACACCTGGTTCTGGTGGTTCTTCGACACCTCCATGATTCGGATCGCAATGATGCTCTGGTTGTCCTTGTTCAGGCAAAGCCCACTGGTAATGCGCATGATGCTCTGGTTCTCCACCGTTTTGCTGAGAGAGTCCATACACAATCAAGCACTGGTCAGTTAGCCGTCTTTGTCGTCATAACAAATAGCTCACACAACAACAAAAAATAACACGCACCCATTCTCATACAGCAACTGCACCGCGAGATGGCGCTGGTCGATACACGAGGCGCAGCACTGGCCCACGCGCTGCAACTGGATTTCGAACGTCGCTTTGCGGCCGAACTGGTCCTTGTACCACTTGGACGGCGGCTGCTGCGTGACCACCAGTGCGCAGTGCGGATTGATCGCATTCATCGAGAAGTCGGCGCTCTCAGCGTGACGCACACACGGAGCGGCTCTGCTCGGCGTCAGGGGCGTACCAGGGGATTGCAGCACAAGCGTCTGGTGCTGGTGTTGCGGTTGTGGTTGCTGCTGGAAGTGAGTCTGCGGCATGAGTGGTCTCTGTGGGGAGAGCACCGCGCGCTTCACCTCGCGCTTCACCTCATGCTTCACGAGTGGGATCATGTGCGCTGAGTGACGTAATTACGGAAGAAGAAAGTCGCAAAGAACGAACGAGTACGCTTTTCAACCCACTTCCCGTCTCTCTTCGCGTGTGCCACGTACTCACACGCTCGCTTGTTCTTTCGCGACTGGAGCTTTCTGTTGCGTGTGGTCGGTCGATCCGTTGCTGTTTTGCGGTGACGCAGGGAGCCCCTTGGTCGACGCGTGCGTGGATCGCCTCACGTCTAGCGCTTCTTCGGCTCTCTCTTTCTTTTTAGTGCCGCTTCGGACTTTTGGCCATTTTGGCGCGGGCTGCCCAGAAAGAGCAAGAAGACCCTCCCAAATAACATGGAAACCCTCTCAAATAACATGTTGGAATAAATTACCTTCCTTGCAGTTACACAGATTTTGAAGTAAAGTGCGCGCCAAAAGTTTAGAAAATTTACGTTTTTCAGCTTTCCTCAAAAAATACTGCACCAAACAACACGAAATGCGGCTCAAATGAATGAGCAAGAAACGAGAAGAAGAATGACACCACGGCAGGGCTACACATCACAGTATTGACGACAGTACAGGAGGGTACTCATTATCAGAGGGAAAAGGGAGTTTCGTTGTCGGCGAAACTTTGGTTTTAAATGCGTAATTCTACGAAATTATATG
>JALBZB010000876.1:0-16437 GCA_038050625.1 Pythium sp. MPC-2022a | reverse complement strand
CGGTAATTTATGTTCACGATTTGTGTCGCCCTCCCAAAAATGATATTTTTCTATTGTGATGGCTGTAGAGGGAGTTTTTTCTTCGTTGTTTCGGTAACGTATTGATCTCTTTGTTGGCTACAATTCTGTCTTTACTTTGTCAGAAAAGACGAAAAATTGATTCCGATTGGAGAAGAATCGACCTTGTTCACGGACCATTGTCGCGGACTGTACAACGATAGTTCACTGAACGGACCTTGCCCCCAGATGTCTCAGTTGATTCTCTGCTCTCAGGCAATAATCAAGGCGAGAGTGTATTTCCGCGAATAGAAAACGCGATTGTAACGACTGAACCATTTTCGGCTGCCTAGCGTCCTTCTTCATGCCGAAATAAATGTGCGCTGTAATGCGTCCGTTTCTCTTTCAGAACAGCGCCACCTGGACAGAGACAGCAGGCAAAGCACAGCAGCGCCAACCTGAGTATCAAAGAGTCACTTAAGTACCTGTTTGCTCTTCCTTCCAGACACCTTGCTTGGCATCGACATCCTTGACCAGAATGGCCGGTGACAATGCCATCGCACCTGACCACAAAACAGCGAGCGGCCACGCACCTCCAAACAGGCAGAAAGGCAAACGAACCGCGCTGTCAGTGCGGCAGGTACTGCACCTGCTGCATCGCCTGAGCATCCTTGCTGCTGCAGTTGGCTACTTTGTGGTATGCATGACTGCGTGCGCCGACACGTTGGACCTCTTGCACGACAAGGATCAGCCCAGCGTCATGGGAGCTCCCTCTGAGCAGTACCTGATGGGCAGCTACCTCGGCACAACGACAATCCGTGAAAGTCCACTCGTGATGTTGTCACTTCAGGGCGACACCTCGCCTCGCAACGGCACGTTGTACCTCGAAGCCACGGGTCCGTCGCTGAGCATCTGCAAGGGGATCATGATCGTCCAGCACGACATCTACACCGACACGTTCCTGCGCTCCATGTACGACGCGATCGTGCAGGGCACGCAGTACAACCTCACGTCTCTGGTGAAAGAGGAGACCGAGCTCATCATGCCGGTGGTAGACTGCATGTCCTCGGCGATCATCCTCGGGTACCTCCCCACAGGCAAGTTCACCTTCCTAGTGCGCAAGAAGCACGACCCGGACGATGTAGCCATGGTCACAGTGCAGCTTTCCAACCAGGAGTACAGAATTGTAGACCAGAGCGAGCGAGGGCCTGCTGGCGTCGCGACGTTGACGTACATCAACGATCTGCGAGCGAGCGACGTCCAGCACCACTTCATCGTCTCGATCGGATACCCGTACGCCGAGTTCAATTTCCGCGCCTACCAGTTCCTCGAAGTCACGAACGAGGGCATGTGGCGCCTCGAGATGATCCCGGACGAAGGCGACATCCCCAAAGTGATGGTCACGTCGTTTCGGTCCGGGTTCTACATGCGGTCTGAGACCGAGCAATACAACATCAACAACCAGGTCAATGTGCTCTCGCGCAAGCCGCTCGAAGCGATCACACAGTGGGCGAGCGTGACAAAGACGGTCATGCATGACTCCTGGGGGTGGGTGCACGGTGTTCAGTTGCTTCTCGGGATCAACCTCTTGCTCAGTCTGGTCGTGCTCGTGATCGTCATCTATCGTAACCTGCGGGTGGGGAAATTCTGGATCGGCGACGCGTTTGTAGCGATTTCTAACACGTTGCTCATTCGCGGCGCGCTCATCCTGCTCTCCTGGTACCTCAACGGCTTCTGGGTCGTGTATGAGTTCTGCGTGCGAGACGCGAACCTCGTACTCGGACTGGATCTCGCCATCTACGAAGACATCATGCGCGCAGACCTGTTGGGCATCTACCTGAGTCTCTGTGGGCTCCTAGGTATGATTTTCCGCGAGCGCGTCGACCCGTTCGTTGCGATGGCCAGCTTTGGCATTGGTTTCGAGCTGCGTGGGAAGCTGATCCACGCGTTCCCAAAGATTGCAACCGCGCTGTACAATTTCGCGTACCAAACGTACGTCGACGGCGTGCCGCCGTACCTCGAAGGCCAAGAGACGATCTCGCCCATGGGGTACTGGACGTCCCACGAGCTGCACAACTGGTCGACCAAGATCATCTTCCAGACGCTACTACCAATCCTGATCACTCTCGTGCTGGTGCTAGCGTACATCATCACGTGCAAGATCCACCGGTTCTTCTACCCCGATAAGATTCACGTTGTGCGAAACACCACGGGGACCGGGACGTCGTCGAGAGACGAGTCGATGTTGACGCAGAAACGCGTGCTGACGCTCTTTGAGATCGCAACCGGCGCCGAGCTCGAGTCGCGCTTCGGGCTCATGTCGAGCTACGAGAACTATCTGTTCATCAAAGGCATGAAGTTCGTGTCAGCGGACGGCATCTACAGCAGCGGCTTCATCATTGCAAACAACAAGTACGTCCTACAAACTGGAGATTACTGGTCGATTGTGCTGATCACGCTCTTGCGCCGGCAGTTCAAGAACGTGTTTGTATACGAGATCGCAGGAAACACAGTGCAGCAGACCGCAAAACTCGTGTATCCACAAACATTTACGCTCATGGACCTAATCAACTTGAACATCAGCGTGCTCTCGTGAGATAGATATCTCAAGTTTATTTATTTGAGAACAATGTGGGAAGGCTTCATGCATCCGACCAACTGACTCTACTTCAGTATTCTAAATCCCGAATATATATATATATATATTTCCAACCCTGCCAAGCAGAATCTATTTGTGTCTGGGAATTTGTCTCTCAAGTGACCCCTACATGAATCAGACTACCACCACTACTCTGGGATCAGAGAACAATCCGCTCTTGTACCAAACCATTGATGGTTACTAGAGCAAACCCTGGGTAGCTCAAGTTGAAAACCAAAGGCGAAGACTCCAGTCAATTTCTTCGCCTTTGAGACCCGACAGTAGGAAAACTATCAATCGGAAGCATGATGACAAGACCCGCACGTAGTAGCACCGCCAGGTAGGATCTGGATTGCTTTTGCTGCAATACTGTACCTAGGTTTTTTCGAGACTTCGTGACACGAAAATATCAAAATGATGGTTCTTGGGGCGAGTATCAGTAGAGTCACGATCAGTGTAACTGAACTTGGGAGCAACTAATACTTACAGTGCAAAGCGATAAATATATAGTTGTGTTGATGGATCATTTTGATTTCATGACCTTATTCAAATGACCAGCACAGCAGCACTACGGACTCTAATGAGATTTTGGCGTCAGCTTAATCCTTCGCGAGGTTCTTCAACGAGATTGACTTCCATGTCGGAGGAAAGTACTCTCAACTGATCTCATACATTTATCTATAGTACTCTAGGACTTTAGTACATCGTGCACTCGTATACCCGAAGCGTGGGCTTCAAGACACACGATGTCTGCTTCCATAGCGTACATACAACATCCTGAAGAGATTGACTTCGGAACTTCAAACTCACAGTCATCACGCCTCCTTTGGGGCTAGGCAGCGTCATTGTTGAGGCACGTCACAAAGTGCTTATGCAAGCGGAACGAGGAGTCAACAGAAAGTTATGTGAGAGTCTTTGTTTCACACTGAAATTCACAGTATAGACAACAACGTTTGTCTTTAGCGTGACGTGCGGAGGGCGGGGGATAGTGCACCTCTCTTCTCAACTTGAGGGCAGTTGTTTCATAAATATAACGTACCAGAAGTTGTGTGGAAACGCACATCTGTTTCGAGTGTGCGGTATGCATTGGGAATTCAGTGCTAATTCTGTGGACATCACGCATCGCCAGTGCTTCTCCACACCCCATGCGAGTCGCTACTAACGTACGCTAAAAACAGGACTGCCTTCCTTTTTGAAACCAACGCGGCGATTGCTTGCACTCGCCTATCGCGTTGACTCGCAATCGTATAGTCAAGAGTGTATCTGGGGATTGGCACCGCCACCACCCCCTCACCTTCCTCCTCACTCTCAAAAACGCACCTGCAAGCTCTTGTGATCATAGCATTAACCGGGTGACGCTACGCTTCACGACACGTCACGATGGCAGAGGGACACAGAGACTCCACTGAGACTACTGGTGTCACCTCGTCGCTGGTCGGTATCAAGCCCCTCAAAGCCAAGCCGACGCACGGCAAAGGCAGCAGCAAGCACGGGCTCTCCATGTGGCAGGTGCTGCATCTATTGCATCGCCTCGGCATCCTCCTCGCCGCGATCCTCTACATTGTCTACTGCGTCAAGGCGACGGTTTTGGTAATCGACGTGCTCGACGGCATCCAAAGCCCGAGCGCGACCAAGATGACCGACATGTTTGGGCTCACGCGTGCGCTCATCGGATCCAGCACCAGCATCCGTGAGAGTGCAATCATGACCGTCGGGCTACAAAATGACACGACGCCTCGCAATGGCACGCTCTTCTTGGAGAAAGGGGGTCCGTCGTTCCAGCAGTGCGCAGAACTCAGTCCGGGTGGAAAGGTGGCGCTGGGCGATGACTTCCAGCGGTCCATTTTCAATGCTGTGGTACGTGACACGAGCTACAACCTGACGTTCCTGAACCAACTGGAGCTCATCGCACCCATGGTGGACTGCACTTCGGTGACAGCGTCCACTGGGATCTTGGTGGTGATCAAGTTCAACTTCATCGTGCGAAGCAAGACCGACCCAACCGACGTCTCGGTGCTCGCTGTACACATCGTGAACCAAGAGTATCGCGTGCCCAATCAAGGCGGCAGTGGGTGCGCAGCTGTCGCGACAGTGACGCTCATCGGCGATCTCAGCACGTCGGCCGTAGACTACTACCACCTCATTTCGCTCGGGTACCCGTACGAAGAGCTCTCGTTCAGCGTTTGCAACTTCGGTGGCATCACGGACGATGGTGCGTGGGCACTCGAGACGATTCCGACTAACTCAACGCGGAAGATCCGCAAGGAGATCCACACCTCGATGCGGTCCGGGTACTACTTGAAATCCGAGGCCGAGCAGTCCAACATCCTGAACTCCGTCTACGCGCTCCCGAACAATCCAGTGAAAGCGCTGACCGAGTCGTCTCAGTCGTCGCGCATCCTCTTTCGCGACACGTGGGCGTGGGTGCAGGGCGTGCACTTCTTCTTCGGCATCGATCTGCTGCTGAATCTGTTCGTACTGTTGCTCGTATCATTCCGCAACTTCCAGAAGGGCAAGTTCTGGATCGGTGACGCGTTCCTCTCGATCTCGTCCAAGACCCTCGCCCACGGCGCAATCGTGGTCGTTGCGTGGTTTGCCGACTCGTTTTGGGCACTCTTCCAGGTGTCGATGGACCACGCGACCGAGCTCTGGGCTCCGAGTCGTGTCTCCCCGCACGTCGATGTCGTGCGAGCCGACCTGCTGTGTCTGTACCTGAGTGCCTGCAGTATCCTCGGCTCGATCTTCCGCGAGCGCGTGGACCCGCTGCTGGCAATCATCAGCTTTGAGATCGGACTCGAGAGCCGCAACAAAGTCCTCTGTTGGTTTCCAACGATTCATCAGTACCTGTACGAGTTCTCGACCCAGGACCTCCGGAAAGGCATCCCAGTTCCGCAAGTAGGACAAGACAAGATCTCACCTATGACCTACTACACGACGCACCAAGTGGATAGCGTCCCGGCGAAGTTCATCGTGCAGATGCTGCTCCCGCTTTTCTTGTCACTCGTGATCATCGTTGTGTACATTATCTTCTGCAAGATCTACCATCATTTCTTCCCTGAGAAGATCCACGTGCTACGCCACAGCTCCAACACAACTGGGACCTCGGGCGGAGAAGACATGGTGCTGACGCACAAGCGCGTGTTAACGCTCTTTGAGATCGCGACCGGTGCGGCGCTTGAGTCGCGCTTCGGACTCATGGCGAATTATGAGAAGTACCTACTCGTGAAAGGCTTGCGGTTCGCGACCGCCGACGGCATCTACAGCAACGGCTTTGTGATCGCGAACCAAAAGTACGTGCTGCAGATCGATGATTACTGGTCAATCGTGCTGATCAAAATGACGGGTCGGCAGTTCAAGAATATCTTCGTCTACGAGATCGCGGGAAGTACAGTGCAACAGACCGCGAAGCTCGTGTACCCGCACACGTTCACGTTCAGCGACCTGATCAACTTGAACATCAGCGTGCTCTCGTGAACAGAATAGAACGATGGTGTTCCGCGATGGCTGCAGTAAATATTTCCAAATGGAGCAGAAGGCCAAAATGAAAAAGTCGGATAGATTATTGCCAGAATCGGATGAAATAGGTACACTTATGATTTGACCAACCCCCAGAAGACCACTCACTGGAAGCCTCTTTGTTGCGAAATCTGACGGCAGCAGTGTTACCACTTGAACGGAAAGGGTCATAAGTTATTCGTTCACTCATTCATACAGTAATGTACTTATATATTTACTCTTCACAAACACAAGTACAACTTGATCCAAACTCCCTAGAGTTTGCTGCCACCTGGTGCTCTCTGGGAGTGTCTAGGCTTCCCAGAAGGTCTGCGCCGTGTTGGAGCGTCTCGCCGCCCACTCAGACGGGTTGCTGTTCGAGAATCCGCTGTGGTTGGGCACGTCGCTCGGGCGGTACGTGTGCGAGAGCTTCCACTGGTACTTGCGCTGCAGTCCGCGGAGCTTGGCCTTGAAGTCCTCCGACATGGGCACAAAGCGATCCGGGTGCGGGTGCAGGTTGCCGCGGTTGAACACGATCTGCTCTCTCTCTCCTCCCGAGGCTTTCTCGTTGATCACGCGTCCCGTAATGAGCACCTGGAGCTTGGCCTCGTACTCGGCAGTGTTCATGAGCTTGCCCAGCGTCTTGAACGCCTTGAGCAGCAGCCGGTGGTCCCGGCACGCGGACGACGGGAACGCGGACACGCGACTCACAAACTCGTCGAACGGCGCCTTCATGGTCTCGACGGTACCCTGCCAGTGCTGCTCCGAAGTCGCGTCCTGGCGCCGCGCGCGGAGCTCGCGCACGAACCCGTCGTGCTTCTTGCGCAGCAGCTGCATCGCCAGGGCGGCGAACAGGTCGTCGTCCAGGGCTTTCACCAGCACCTCTTTGTTGTCCTCCCACTCGATTTGTTGTGGTGCGGACTCTGACTTCTTCGTGGTGTAGCGAGCCGTGCGCTTGTGCAGCAGCACGTACTTCGGCAGGTCCGCGTTGAAAGTTGGCCAGACCTGGTCCAGTGATGGTGGTGGTGGCGTCACACTCTTCTTGACCGTCGACCCATCATCACCGCTGCTGTGGTTGTTCAAGTCCATGTAAATGGTCTGGAGCGCGTTCTCGGCGCAGGTCCGGAACGCCTGCGTCAGCTTTCTCCCTTCGATGCGCTCGGCCGCCTGCTTTGGGTCAAACTTCCACAAGTCCGTATCAAGCGCGTGCCGCTCAAAGACGTTTTCGACCAGACTCACATGGTCGTACCCGACCATGTGCTCCACAGTCTCCAGGAACTTGCCCGAGTTGAACTTGAGCACGTTCTGGATGCGTGTGGCCAGCATCTCCTGCAAGAAGCCGCGCACGGCAGTGAGCTTTGCTTCGTCACCATCATCTACCTCCTCCGCTGAGCTTTCCAGACGCAGGAGTCGGAAGAGCAGCTTTGGAAGCGGCAGCTCCGGGTCCACCTTCAGCGCCTCTGGCTTCGGACCCATGAGCAGCTTGATCGAGTGCACGAGCTTGCGCACGATCTCCCACTGGTACGCGGTCAGCGGCGAGTCGTGCTGTGAGACAAGCGCCATGAGCGACGCCGCGATCGTGCCGCGAAACATGTTGGGGCTGAAGAGACCTGGTGGCGCACCAGCGAGCAACGCTGTGATGATGTCGAGCACCTGGGTACCTGACGCGATCTGTAGCAGCGCGCTACCGACTCGGTCCTGCGGATCTGCGAACATCTGCGCGTAGTTGTACTCGTTCGCACGGATGCTCAGCCCCGCCGTGGCGTCGTCGCTGCCGATCATCACGAGGAAATCTGATGCGCTCATGATGTCGTTGGACATCTTTGTGATCACCGCGGACCACGAGTCCATGAAGTCGAGCTTGCCGTTCTTCTCCGGCAGGCGAAGTACCGCCAGGTGGCCCAGAAAGAGACTTCCGGCCGTCTGGATGAGCGCTCTAGGGTCAAAAGCCGCCTTCTCCTCGTCGTCGCCGTCCCCGCCAAGCGAGGTGACCGCGGTCTCCCCAGGTCCCATGAGCGTGATCGCGCTCACCGCCGCCTCGAACTCGATCGTCGACTCAAAGTCCTGGCTGAGCAGCAGCGGGAGTTCGTACGCCTGGATCTTGAAGTGACCCTGGTTCTCCTCCGGCATGACCTCGCGAATCTTCGTCACCAGCGTGTTTGCGCGGTCGAGCGCGGTGTTGTAGGCCATGGTCTTAGTGAGGCACTTGGCGATCACAAGCAGCAGCTCCACCTGCTCCTGTAAGCCCGTGGCTTCGATCGCGCGCTTGCTAAATTTGTTGCCGACGATCACTGTCGCGCGTTCGATGAGCTCAAAGAGCACCTCCTTCGTGGATCCGACCACTGGCAGCTCGTTCCGCTTCACGTTGGCCTCCGAGTTCGGTAACTCAAAGTTCTGCACGTCGTAGAACTCGAACGCTTGTAGTGCCGAGTCATTGGTGTCAGTGCCATTTTCACCCCCGGAGAAGCTCTCAAACATCTTGGTGAGGATCGCCATCAAGCCCGCCGCGAGCTGGTCGGCACGACGCACCTGCGGGGTGATGAGCACGCCATTGAACTGCTTGGCGATCGCGCCGTAGAGCCGGTGGTCGCTGTTCTTGGTGTACTTGACGATGTTGAGGATCAGGTTGCTCTCGAAGTGGGCCTGCACGAGCGCGAGCACGTGGAACATGTCGGTGTTCATGATGCTGTGCTTACTCTTGAGGTAGTCGACCTCTTGGCCCGCCTCCGGGGTCAAGCGGTCGGCGACCAGGTGCGGACCGGCGTCCGAGATCAGGAACGCGATCGTGGGCATCGTGTTGTCAAGCAGCAGCAGCTCCGCCAGTGCGGCCTTGTGGTTCTCGTCACCGTCACCTCCGTTCGCATCCGTAATGCTCGGATATCCAGGGGGTGAGCACAACTTGATCGACGACACGAAGGCTCTCGCTCGCTCGCCGTCCGTGAAGCTGTGGTTGGTGACGTAGCAGCCCTTGGCGCTCTCTGTGAACGTGATGATCGTGACCACCACGCTGAACGCAACGTCGTCTTCGTAGACGGTCTTGACGAGCTCGCTCACGGTCTTGGTCACGCCCTCCAGCTCGTTGCCCATGGAGCCGGTGATGTCGAGTAGGAAGACGAGGTTCAACATGGTAGTACTGTAGGAAAGGGTAGAGTGGGACCGACGCCTTGAAACTGGTGGTGGTTGGTTAGCTTTTGGTGGGGTGGGCAGATGTAATGAGCCGAACTCAAATCGCAGAATGAGAACCTGATCAGAGCAGTGTCATTCACTCACCAACGCGAACTGCATGAGCAGCAGCATGAATGGTTTCGTTGGAGTGCAAGGTATCCGAATTGCCACCTTACGAAATGGGTTGATTTTGAAACCCTTCAATACGGGTTCACCCAATCTAATACGGAAAATATCGTATTTAGGATTATTCACTTTACTTTATTATGTGATTGAATGCGGACAATACGGTATGCACGATAATATAGCATCATGGGTTGGTTTTGTCGGGGTGAGTGATGGTGAATCAGAGTGAGTGATGGTACGTTTACCCAGAGGATACTGTAGCAACAATACAGTGTAGCTTTTGTAACCCTCGATCCATTTCCAGGTCAATCCCAAGTATGATAGGTTGGTGGTGGTGCCAGCTTGGTAGTTGCTCCTTTAGTGATATAAGAGCCCACAAGAGCTTTCTCTTGGTGTCAGTGGTCGGCCAAGAGGATTGTGACATGGAGGTCTCCATTGTAGGCTACCCTAGACTGTCCACAACAGCAATTCCATACCTATCGAACAAAAGAAGACCGAGGTGAGAAAGTCAACTAGGGTGTTGACGAGAGATTTGAACTTAGCGCAAGACGCGAATAGGAATAAAGTGAAGCGTTCTCTTCTGTCTTCATTTATTTCTCACTATTTCCTACTGCGAAGTAGCTCTTTAAAGCCTAAACGCTCATGTATTTCTCTTCTGTTTGTTTCCTGTATATCCCCCATAAATTCATTCAAAAAATCGCAACTGCACTCACTGCTTCTCGTTGTTGCTGTTGCTGTTTTCCACATAAAAGAAGGTCGAGTCACGCGGGCGGATGAAACTCTCGGTCACGGACATGTTGGGTAGACTCGCGAGGCTACTGCGGCGCTCCGAGACCACGGACGAGACCACGCTCATGACGCGATGGAACTCCACCGGGTCCTCCGCGCGCCAGATCTGGTCATTCAGGTCGCCGTTCAGCGGGTCGTAGATGCCCAGCAGACACGAGAAGAATCGGTCGTGATGCACGTGCTGTAGCATGAGACAGCAGGTCGCGAACGGCACCTTGCCCAGGCCGTTCTTGTCCATGTACCGGAAGATGATGCTCGAGCACGGTAGCAGCTCGGACGGGTGCTTGCAGATCCACTCGGCCAGGAACGGGATCAACTCGTTCTCAGCCAGGTGGTCGTCGTTCTCTACGTCGTACTTGTCAAACAGCTCGCGCAGCTTCTGCACGTACACAAACTGGCTCGAGTGGGCCGCGCGCGAGCTCGTGAGCTCCTGGATCTGTTTCAGGCGTTGGTAGCCAGAGTTACGGATCGACGACGGCGTCTTCTCGATCTGCATCACCAGGTAGCGCAGACAGAAGCCGAAATGTTCGAGCAGCACGAACACGACGATCTGCAGCATCTTCCAGCGCGACGGGTCGTACGCCGTGATCTCCGCCTTGCAGTCCTCCACAGTGCTGAACGGCACCATGTAGCCGTCCGCGAAAGCAAAGTTGCACGAGGTCATAAAGTACCCCCAGTGGTACGCAACGATAAAGCCCATGACAACCGTCACGCCGATGATATTCGCGTACGAGAGCACGGTCACCCACTCGCCGATGGACGTATCGCGGCGCGGCATGGGACGTCGGTTCGCAAACAACAGTCGGAACGCGTCGCCGCGCACTTCCAGCAGGTTGTTCACGAACGCCGGCAGCGGCAGCAGCGGCCACACGACCGTAAACATCACCACGTACGAGAACTGGATGCACGCGTCCAGATAGTCCAGCGTCGGGTCAAAGATCGGCAGCTTCAGCTCCGCGATGATCTCGTACGCCGTGTACTGGTTGCAGTCGTCCGACGACAGCAGTACGGGCACCGTGAACTCGGTCTTCTGCTTCACAAGCGCCGCCAGTCGCGTCGCCGTCAGGTTCTTGGATGCGTCCGGATTTGACATATTTGGTTTTCGGCACAGTCGGCGCACGCGACGTAGGCACCAGGAGAACGGGGACGACTTGCGACAGACCACAGGACGGCCGCGCAGCTTGCGCAGCAAGTATGGCACGAACGTCTCGAGGAGCATGTTGAGGAACTGCGTGACCACCAGTGGCGTCACGAAAAGTGTGTCGAGCGTGAGCAGGTTCGGGTCCCAGTCGTACGGCGCGAGCCACTGCAGGTTGAGCTCCCTGAGCTTCTGCAGAAACACGTCACCGAACGGCAAGTAGACGAACGCCAGGAACAAAAACCAAAAGAACCAGTTGCTCCACACGAACACGAAGCGACGGTGGATTAGTCGGTTCTCGTAGTCCGACTTCTTCGCGTAGTTTTCCCAGCCCACAAACTTCTCCGAGACCCAGTTGAAGACCTCGAAGAAGATGATGTCAATCAACAGACCGAGCGTGATGCCCTGGATTAGGATGTACAGCCAGCGGTCCGTGCCAAGCGACGAGTCCTCCGAATGGAAGCACGTGAGGTACCAGAGGCACTCGTACGTCGACTCGCCCGAGCTTTTCAAGTGGCAGATGTCACACACTGGCGCGTTCTTCGCGTACACATACCACTGGATGAACGGCATCAGACAAATGCACTGGATCACGGCGCTGAGCAGCACGTAGAAGAGCATCGTGACCTGGATCCAGTGGTTCTTGCGCTGCTTCGGAATCTTCTCCATCTCCTTCGTGAGCTCGTTCTTCACCCAGAGGTACTGGAAGTTCGGGTTATAGTCGTTGCGCTCGTAGACCGTGTTCTTGTACTTGGCCAAGTTCCACTTCTCCACCAGAATGCGCGTCTCGCGCTCCCAGCACACCAGGAACGATGGACCCCAGAAACACGCGACGCCAAAGCCAAGGATCGACAGCCCCTCGAGGTACTGCTTCCACACCTCGTTGTGCGAGAACCGGAACCCGAGGTAGTACACGAGGCCTACCAGCATGATCGGCATCAGGTGCTTCGTGTAAATGTGCATGAACGCAAAGAGGAACGCCACGCGCTCGCCAAAGTGGAGACGCAGCTCTTCGACCGCCCAACGGTCAATGTTACCGGATGCAGCCTTGCGCGGGTTCATCTCGAATGTGCGCTTTCGGTACTCGGCGAAAAACTTCTTGTTGAACGCGCGGTCGTGGAGCGGGAAGCAGTCGAGCACGATGTCGTTCACCGTCAGCTCCTTGTTCACATCGATGACCCACTCCTCCTTGTCGTAGTCCCTGAGCGCGTTCTGGATGATGTTGTGGGTCAGCTGGAGCTCGAGCGCCGGCGAGAAGCACATCTCCTTGATCGTGTCCAGAGACTCTTCCCCGAGACGACCGACCGAGTTGCCCTGGCGGATCGACAGCTCGTCCATCTCGCGCTTGAACTCGTGGAGCAGCAGGTCCTTGTCCTTCTTTGGATCGATCAGCACGCAAATGTTCTTCCCGGCTTCCTCTTCGTCCTGGTCCTCGGCGTCGCCGTCGTACACGTCGTTGTCCAGGATCGTCACGCCGAGCCCGGCCTGGATCAGTCGGCGCACACACTTCTGCTGCAGCTGGCTCACCTGGTACGGTAGGTCACGGCGGATTGACGCCGCCGAGCGCGACGGGAACCGGCGGCGCAGTAGCTGGTAGACCTGCTCCGTGTGCTTGAGCACGATCGCGAAAGTGTACTTCTGCGTCTCCTCCATGGTCACGTGCGTCTGGTCCACGACGCGCTCGAGCTGGTTCTTTTGCTGCTTCGTGCCGCCGATCACCGCGTCCTTGTTGAACAGCGGCAGCGCGAACGCGCTCTCCGCCCCCACCTCCGTGAGCACCGTCTTATGGTCTCCCTGCGAGACGCCCGAGCGTGCGGATCTCGTGCGCGACTTGGTGATCCCGGCTGCTTAGATAATAATAAAAGGAAGCAAATAGACACATCATGTTAGCGTCAAGTGTGGTCCCGCCCCTTCCCATCCATCATCATTATCAGCAGGAGACTATATAGCTCAGTAATGTGTAGGGCTTACTGGACATGGTGGTGGACATGTGCTCGCTGTGCTCGTCGTCTGCGCGGCGCCTGTACTTCTTGCTCTGGCGCGACGAGTTGGTCGCGTACGCGTCGAGCGTGGGCAGACTCTTGCGGCTGTTGTCGCCCTCCCCCGCGTGGCTGCTGCCGCTGCCGTCCTTCGAGCGCGCTTTCTTCTTACTCGACCCGCCTGCATTTGGCTTCTTGAAGTCGGGCGTCGTCGCTTCGATGTACGAGCCCGAAGACGTGGATGTGAGAAGCGACTTTTTCAGCGACGCGTGCAGCGGGTAGTGGTTCAGGTGCTGCGAGTGGTGCTGCGAGTGGTGGCTGCTCGCGTTACTCAGCGTCGTGTTGTTGCTGAACGGTGCCGCGTATTGAAAGTGGTTGCTGCTGGCGTTGCTCGCGAAGCTTGAACGGTATAGATCGATATCCAGGTCGTCGGCCTCCTGCGACGGCTTGCGCCGCGAACTCACGAGCTGCACGCGCGAGCGCTCCATGGCCTCCTCGTCGTGGTCTGCATGCTGCTGCTGGTGGTGCTGGTCCGCGTGCTGCAGGTGCTCCAGGTCGTACTCGCTGGACGAGTGGCGCCGTCGTGACGAGAAGGCGCCAAAGAACTTGCCTCCCCCGCCACCACCACCGCCTCCGCCGTGCTGCTCCATCCTGCTGTGAAGGTGCTGCTGGCTATATGGGCTGCCGCTTGATTGGGATGTGGTGTGATGTTGTGGGAAAAAGCGTAACCTTCTTCCCTATTTATTTGTGTGAGAGGTCGGGCGGGTTATGCTTTGCTGGCTTGTTTGTTTGTTTGCTTGGTTGAGAGTTTATGTCCAACTTGGCTGATTACGCGTGTTTTTCGAGCAAGTTTGGATTGTTCTCCCTCTCAAAAACATGCGCAGGTTACGCTTGGCTACGAGCGCGTAATCAGCGCTCAAATACCAGTGCAGGATTGAAAACTCAGTACATTGACTTTCATTTGAGCTTGAGTACAGTATGAAAGGCTGCACTGTTGTGAAAAATGCAGACTGGATTGTTATCTAAAGGATTAACCTTGGATTATTCCAATCTTTAATTAAACTATTATTTTTTTCAACCAATGAGAGAAAGCTGATTTTCAATTAGAGATCTCTCATTGGTTGAAAAGATTACGAGAGGTTCAGTGCAATGCCACCCTCCCTCCCCTCCCCTATACACTCATCCACATAGAACCAGGATGAGGACGTCTGATGGTTATGCTTTCGAAAGCGTATCCCACTCCGGTTACTCAGCTTCAAAATCAGCAAGGATGGAACTTGCTCTTGAAATCATGCCGAGCATGATGTGTTGGGAGACGCTTGAGGACATTTTCCACGCAGAGCGCATGAGTGCTCGCATTTCCTTCCTGCTGCCAGCACTTTCCGAATGATCGATGGATTTTCACTGTAAAGGCGCAACTCAGATCCCAAACGAGATATCATTTCTTATAACCCTCGGGGGGGGGGGTTATGATCTGTGTGTAGCCCACCAATCCATCCAGTGCATCACGTTAATAGCTGGGTCGGGTTGCAAGAGACATCTGGAAGGGGTCCAAGCGGCCTCGAATGTAAGCAAACGTGTGAGTCTGTTTGCGCTGCGATCGCTAACGAGAGTGAATTACCGATTTGTTGTTGTGAGGCACCTCTTGTTTACTGTACTTGCGGGCGGTAGCTTGATGACGCTCCGTTTGGGTCCCACAGCAGCCTTAAGCATGAGGCAAACGCTCATGTGTGAACCTGGCATTCCAAAACTTGCTAATAGACGCTCAAGTGGTTGCATCATGTCGACACTGGTACAACAATATTGAAGCGCTGCAGTTTTGCTGTGCTGCCAAGCAAGATGCAAAGATGCACAACTTTGTCAATCTTGCATTGTTTGGAACTATACCTGGAGTTTAGAATGTTTTTTCCTTTTCGTCCAGCGAAGTTGAGCTAAAATAGTCGGCAAACCGCAATGCCGAGTCCACTTCTCGCGGCGTGGTGGTCTTTGAGTGAGTGGAGAATAAAAATTGGTGTTTACATCGCGCACTCGCAACGTTGTATGCCAATACAATCATGTAACACTCATTGTGGATGAATGTATCCGAATAATCGTCAAACAGTCCCTGATGATGGGAAAATGTGTTGCCAAGTCGCACAAATTACTGTGAGCGACAAGCAACTCAAGCGTGTGCGTCACTCGGGACGCCGCTTGGTAGCGACAGTGTATCCATCTTCTTTTCCCTTCTGTGGTGTGCTCAGGCCGTGAACGGAAGGGCCATGAGTACCGGTTGGCAGGAGCAACCTACCTCGCATCCATGCGCCGCTTTGAGATATTTCACTGTCTGTGCCACGTTAACAAAGATCATCATTCACTCCAAGTGAATTACGTAGTTACGGAAGAACATATAATGCTACAGGTTGCTGAGCATGTCGATACAGGAGCGTCATCCGTTTCCTTAATAGTGACCCCACAACTTGTACTTCCACGCACAAAGTGCATGAAATCATTTGAACTGCAGACGAGTGGACAAGAACTACAACTCGGCATTTGAGCGAGGAATTCGACCTCTTTGAACACTACTATTTCATTTTCACTTGTACGGACTGGCAGGATGTAAGGAAGCTCCTTATTGTAAGCTAGGTATGTACAGATCGAGACGAGAGCACGCACGCTGCAGAGCGACACATCCGAAGGGGAGATGAATGGTACATGCGACAAACAATGGCGAGCTCTGGCAAACAAGTTGTGTCTGCCCATTTTTCAAAGTCCATTTCTTGGAGAGCTTGCCAATAGTATAAGGCCCACACTCTGCAGAATTGCAGGTCAAATACACGTGTTATTATCAGCTGCTGCAGCTGGTGGTAAAAAAAAATAGATACTTCGATACTTTAGTATCGAAAGACTCTTGCAAGGGCTGCATTTCCGGCTGTTGATGACAGCGAACCAAATGCACGCGCATTGTGCTGTTGTTTGTTTGCTTTTCCAGTTAAAAGTTTATGATGGAGGGCCACTGTCTCCTCGCTTGCTTTTAAAAGTGAGGCACCAGAGGTAACGGGGACCTCGGCCACAAAAGGGCCGGCCCCTCTGGCAGATGAGAGAGTCCCACCCAACATAACAAGTTAGGTGCT
>JALBZB010000875.1:0-16459 GCA_038050625.1 Pythium sp. MPC-2022a | reverse complement strand
CACCACACACCCACCCACACACACACCCACCCACACACACACACACCCACACACACACACACACACACACACACACACACAAGCACAGGCAGGAAGAGAGCGGAGTGCAAATTGGTGATGGGGCCGTTGGGCTTTGTGCGCTTGCTTCTTGCCTGGTCAGGTCAAATGAGACCTCTTCGTAACCAATTTGTGCGATGCTGCGTGCTTTATGTTTCTTCTCTTGTGCTGTGTTGTTCTTTTGAGAGTGAGCTGTCTGAAGGTCTGAACGAACCAAAATCAAAGCAACTTCAATGAGCTCAATCCATCTTCTCCAGCAGCCCGTGTGAGGGCATGCAAGTGAGTGGGTGAATCAAGAGAACGCGGAATTTGCTCATGTTGATGGAGATAGGAGTGGGATTCCGTGGTTGTGATGTGCAGTTTTTGCTTTTGTTATTTTAGCAACTCACATCCACTCATGTATGCACGTATGGAAACTCATTGAAATCGGACACTTTGAAAACCGGATACCTCAACTAAAATGGGCACAAAGTGCTGAATCGAGTATGGACATCTTCGTCTTCCAAGTGCTCACGGATCGCTTCTTCATTAAGGAGCGCACCAATTGCATTGGCCTCGAAGTTGTCACGTATCGGTTCGTCGTCTTCGCCGCTGCCGCAAGACTCGCGCGTCACTTCCTCATCGTCAAATAGCCCTAGGAGCGCTGCGTCGGCCTCGTAGAGCTCGCGGAGCGCTTCATCAGCCTCAAACAGACCACAGATATCGTCTTCGTCACCATCCGTGGCAGCGCTCAGTAACGCGCTAATTTCTGCATCATCCGCTTGTTGTGCAGCAACAAGCTTCTGAGATCTCTTGAAGTTGCATTTCCACTTCCTCTCGAAACTCTTCGTGTAGATCTGGTGGTGGGTTTCGTCCACCACACTCTCCTTCCGATAGTGCACTTCGGTGTTCTCCTCATTGAAAGTGAGGCCTGCTTTCGACCAATTCATCCATCCTATCACACACATTAACATAACAACAATATTAGAGGCATGCCACCAACTAGTTCAACAATCGTTCGTTCGCTTACCGTTCAGTCTGCAGTTTCGGTCGATAGCTACCACCTTGTGATGGTACATAGTGAAATTGCCGAGGTAGACTTCCGCTCCCTGTGCTCACAATTCGGCCACTTGCGAGAAAATCTCGCGAGCTTCAATCGCATTGGTCAACACTCGCATCCGCACCCCCTTCTCCACCAACTTGACCAGCGCAGCTTTGAGCTAAAAGCAAACTAAAACACACAATAACAAGCTGTTATATCTTTCATATTTGCGTCACATGGTAAATAGCAAAACAATACGGAACTCACCTCTTCAAAGGTGAAAATTTAGCCCGAGACATCTATCATCTTGCGTATAGAGCTGAGTAATTTGAGGAAGATTTTCTTTGGCGCTGAACGGGAGACTGACTCGAAGTGCAGGATCCCTGGAACCCAGCTCATATGTTTCGCGAGAATAGTGTAGAGGGTTCGTCTAGCGATTTGCTTGTGTAGCTCGGTTTTCACCAGAGCTTGGAAGTCCGAGATACTCATTTACTTGTGGGGCGCGTTGGTGGACGCGAGCTGGCGCACTTACTCGCGAATGAGCGAGGGGTGGCTGATCGTCGCCGGCAGCCGTCTTAGGCGCGAGTTGCGGTGGTACACTGTTACTCGAACCAAACCGAGAGCCTTGTCCACGTAGCCGAGGTAGTGCATAGATTTTATAGGATTTAGATCCTAATTATACATATTTTGTAGGATTTATATCCTAATCTATTTGTAACCCGTTTTTAAGTTTCAAGTACCCTCTCCTATGCATACTACAAGTAGGAGATTTTAACTAGAAAACTATTGTTGAAAGTCACTTAACAAAAAAAATCACCATCTTCACTCTTAGTCGTTTGTAACATTGTTTTGGCATTCGTCCCCAAAAAACAGGTGATTGCCAAAACAATTTGACAAGCCCGCGTCCATGCCGTGTGGGATGCATATCTGTCAAACGACTTCTAGCAACGAGTGTCATCATTTTGGTGACTAAAATGAAACTTTCTTCCGTTCATGCAAATACCTCTGGATGAATGCCGTTTTTCGTCTTACTCTACTATTAAATTTATCCAACAGAGTAAGACGAAAGTCGTGGCCAGATCCTATTGAAATCATAACCATCCACTTCGTGGATTTAACTGAAATCTAGTGGACGAATAAATATGATAAAAATGCTTCATGAAGACCTTCTTGATATATTTATATAGCAGCGACTCTTTATGAAAAACTACCCTGGCTCTATTCGCGGCTTTGTGAACGGTCGCCTGACGGTGGACTCACAGTGGACCGCGGTGGAACGCAGCGGACAGAATTCACGAAGATTTTTTTTGCACCTGGAGGTAGCGACGATTGTCGAGGTTTTATTTAACGAGTTTTGTCTCGCATTGTCTCTATTGTAAAAATCCACCTTTTTTTGTCTCTGCGTCCCTACTTCCATGTGTCCGGTAGAGTTTCTGTTTGAGAAAGCACACTGATCAATTCCGATTTATAGCGAGAAATCCGAATTTTTGGATTCGTAAGCCTCAAACTGATCCTCTCTGATTAGCTAAAAATGTGTGTGATGGCGTCAACACAAAAAACTTTGTGTACAACATGCACAAACGTTTATATGTTTAATATAACCAAACATATACAGTAGCGTAGCTTCCTGAATAGTAGTCGGTCTTCACTTTGCAACAAAGCGCCACTTGACACGTTGAAGAGCGCCACCGCCCAGAGCTCCGACCACGTGCTCGCGGTGCTCGAGCGACTCAATCAGCGCGCGGCCGAGCGCCAAGCAGAGCTGGACCAGTTCTCCAGCACTCCTCACTGGGCGGACCACGTCGCGCAGAGCTGAAACGTCGGCTGCGGCAAGCGCTCGCAGCTCGCGGCCAAGGGCGTGTGCTTCATGCTGCTGGTGCTCAAGAACAGCGATAAGTGGGACATGCTCGCGGTCATCTTTAGCGTGAACGTGCCCACATTCATCCAGACGACCACCAAATTTCTTGGCGTCATCGCGCCCAAACTCTACGCTGACTACTATGGAGACGAGGGCGTACGAGGAGAGCATGCGGCTTCTGGTGACGGCAGGGCGTACCTTTCGCCACTTTCCCTGTGCGCTGTACGTCACAGGCACCACGTTTCAGCAGTGCTACCGACCGCTGGGTAGTAAGGGAGAGAAGGGTCTATTCTATAGCGCCAAGCACCGATTACATGAGGTGAAGGTGGAGGTGTGCGTCAGTCCGCGCGGTTTCGCAATCCACTGCTCCAAACACACGGAGGGCGGCGTCGCGGACCTCCAGCTCTTCCAGCGCAACCTCGAGTTCCACGAGAGCACGCGCGCCAAGACCGAGCATGACAGTAACGGACTTGAAGACACTGGTCCGCTCGCCAGCGAGTTTCCCTCGAAGTGGGCTCTCCTCGCTGATAGAGGCTACCAGGGGCTCACGCTGCAGCTCCGAGTCATCCACCCGACGAAGGTAATCCCAGGCCAGCGGCTCTCTGTTGGGGACGAGCGCCAGAACGACCGCGTCTCCAGGGACCGAGCCATTCTCGACAACTACATTGGACGGATGTGCGGGCTGTGACGCATCTACGCGGACAAGTTCCACTGAAACCGTGGGATGTACGACGACATCTTTCGAACCTGCGCAAGTCTGACCAACTACCAGATCGTGACCAGTCCACTCTGCGCTGCAGATGGCGAAGCGTACCATCGCGAGCAGAGCCGATTCGTGAGTGTCGGCGGCTCACACAGGAGAGCTACCGCGACAGGAAGCGCCTTCGCGCGCAAAAAGATGGCAGCGACGACGAGGAGGACCTCTCGGAGCAGGAGGAGTAGGTCAAGTGCTCCACAGACACATACTCACCCTTCCAGTCAAGCAGGACGAGGATGCCGTCGCCTGCCTGCATCAACGCGTGTGTGCGAGACCCGCACAGTGATCACCGTCACCGCTGCTGCTACTGCTCTGCTGTTGTGAGCCAGTCTGCCTGTCACAATGTGTGCCACCCTCTTTTTCCCTCCATCACTCTCTTCGTTGTGCAGTGCGGACTCGCTCGAGTAAACTCGCGCACTGTGTGTGTGTGTGTGCGGCAGCCCACTGAGCGCGACGTGTGCTGGCCAACTGGAGAAGCCTGACTACGTATTACTGCGTATCGTCCGCGGTGTTTATCAGCAATGGCGGTCCGCTGTCATCTGTTCGTTAGCACAGTGCGGTGGATCGTCGAGCGTGTTTTCGTTCCCCGAAGGTGAGCTCGTGTTCCCGCTCAGCTTTGCAACACGAGACTTGTCGTCCGAGTCACCGTTGCTGCCACTACGGACTTCAAGGACATCGGTGCATCTCTCGATATGCGGATGTTGATCCCAGCGAACTGCTCCAGTCGGTTCGTGTGAGTCGTTGGTACACTACACTGCGTGTGCGAGTGTGTCAGCTACCCGCGCTAACCAGCGAAGCTCGCTGACAATCAGGACGAGTCGATGCACAAGTGTAGATTGTCGTCTGCGAGTGCACAAAGCCAGGAGCGACGCGTGCGTCGATATTGTCCAAGATACCATGCAAACGACCCATGGGGACTGCGGAATCCACCCGCATTGCGGCCCAAGTCCAGCGTCAGGGACTTTGTCATTGGCGAAGAGGACGCGATATACCGAATATGTGACCTGCATGTGCTTACTGGATGTGAAGATGGGCTCCAATTCAAACAACGGCAGCAATGACACCGACGAGAAAGGAGAGTGACATCCGTTCTGGCAGGAGCAAGTGGTTTTGAACGGCAAGGTGCTCTCTCGCGTCGAAGCCAAGCTCTTTGTCGAGCGGCGGCATGCAGCAGTGTGTCGAGCGAACGGACAGAGCACCGAGGACGAGCCGCAGACGCACCTATTCGACCAGGAGCTCAACCTCGTGGTGACGAACGAGATCGCTCGACTGCAGCATGCGAAAGTGGTAGAGCAGTCACAGTTCATCTGGCTTGATGCAGAGCTTTGTGTGTATTTTTCGTGAAGCAATACGTGGATAAGCTCCCCATATCTTTAGGTTGTTCTAAATGAATATCAGTGTGTGAGTTGTTGTTTGACAGTGGACATTTCATACACAAAGAAAGGTATGGGGGAAAATTATCTCCCTGATCACGACAGTCAGGCGATTAGAGTAATTGTTTTCTCGTCAGAAAAATCGCTCTCTGCCTACCCCAGTACTATTTCTTCTTTCCTATCAATTCGATACCACCACCTTTTGCAGTGAGCTCTCGATCGCGTCCAGCTGGTGCTCCAAGACATCGAGACTCAAGTGCGTCTCCTCATGGATCTCCACAATCCACTTGGCCAGTTCGTTCGCGCGCCAGTGGGTGATCGTACCGATTTTCAGCGCTTTGATGCTGTCGTACGTCTCTTTCGGCTTCTGCTTGCGCAGTAATTTGAACTGGTGTGCGACGGCAAAGAGCCGACGATCCATTCGCAGCAGCAGTTTCTTTGAGATTGTCTTCTTCGTACTGCTACTACCGGTAGTTCCCACCGCCTCGTCTTCATTGCTGCTGCTTTTCCGTAACTGATACCGTTTCCATGAGCTCGCGATCAGCACGGCGCTGGCGTGCCACATGCGCTTCTGCCATTGCACGCGCTCCATCGTGCCGAGCACTTTGTGTTCCTCTTTCGAGCCTTTCACGGCCTCGAGGAACACGGACGTCATGAGCGACACCAAGATCGCGCCACCCACGACAGCACCGAGGAACGTGGATACTCGCCCGTACGCGGTCATCGGGTACGCATCACCGTAACCGACGGAGGACATCGTCACGATCGTCATCCACAGCGAGTGCTCTTCGTTGTCCAGCAGCGACGGGAAGGGTCGCTCAAAGATGGACACTGCTGCTGCTGTCCCCGCCCAGAAGAACACGAACAGCGACAGCAAGAGTTTCCCGGGGGCGAGCTTGAACGCGACGCGGAAGCTCCAGCGCAGCGAGTGCATCGGCACCTGCTGCAGCACACCGCTGAGGATTAGGAGGTGCTCGGCATTAACGACTTTCTTCATCAGCTGGTTGCGGATGATGCGCACGAACCAGTACAGGCGCACGAGCACGGCCATGTTGACGATCTCGAGCGGGTACACATAGCTGAGATCGCACGTTGGATGATGATGCTGATCTCCAGGCGTCATGCCGTTTGTCAACGTCAATCGGGCGGGACACGACGACAACACCGTTGTTGTTGTTGTTGTTGCTGATGAAGAGGACGATCTTGGTAGCGAATAGCGGGTCTCCTGCATACTGATACTACTGTGCACGAACGGAGGCAGGCAAAAGCCGCACACCACGAGCTCAATCAGGAACGGCAGCAGCAGCTCGCGTGGAGAATCGCGTAGCGCCTTGTAGTTATCAGGTGGAAGTTCGTTGCGCAGCACCATGAGCAGCATCTTGATCTTGTAGCGCTGATACAGTTGATAGACAAGCACCAGTGTGAGCAGGAGAAGCATCACGCCGTACGCTTCGCCTGGGAATTGTAATGGGAGGAAGCTTGGGGTATCCTCAGTCTCAGCATCGGTGTCGTTCTGGTCTTGGGTGAGACTTTGCGAGCGCCAGATGCTGCGGAACTGGAGCACGACCGAGACCACCGACAGCGTCGCCAGTGTGATGCAAAAGTTGTCGATCCGGGATCTCAGCGCGTACAGCTCTCGCAGTTGACTCTGTTTGGAGATGGTGCTTTTTGTCGCTGCTGAGAGCCCGGCGTTCAGATTCTGGATCGCACGATCACTGGCATCACTATTCAGTTGCTGTTGCTGTTGTTGCGCGCCAAGAAAGATCGAGAAGCGCACGCTAAAGCGCTCTTCTCTCCAGAGCCACACGCCCAGTCCTATCGCCAGTGTGATGACCCCCAGCGCTGGCGCTCGTTCCCATGCCGACCACTCAAAGTATCGGCTGATCGAGCCTTCTTGCAGCAGCTTCATCTCCAGAGCACTCAGATCACTTGGCAATGTATCACGAGAAGATGATTCGAGCAGTGGGAACACGCGGTGCGACGCGTCGTCAGCGTACTGACCGTACTTCTCGGGTGTGTACGTGAAGATCTGGAAGCAGTGGCACAGCTCAAGCGGCAGCAACACCCCCAGCACGACAAAGCACGCGGCCCACTTGCTCGTGAAAGACATGACCTTGATGCGAATGGCCTCCACAGTTAAGCCAAACATCTTCACGCCCACGGGAGTCGGGAACCCTGGGAAGCCGAAGTCCTGGATGAGCCAGAGAAAATCGAGCGCGACTACAAAGCCGCTTAAGAGAGCGTTCCAAGATTCGTTGCTGAACCAATGCTGCGTCCAATCGGCGTAGTTGGCGTTCAGATTGAACGCGATCCACGCGTGTTGAAGCGCTTGCAGCGCTTGGAAGTACACGCCGCCGACCAGCAGCGCAGTCATAAAGAGCCAACAGCCCAGCAAGCGGAGCGCAGAGTACGTGACGTATGCTTTGCGCACACGCACGAGCCAATTGCCGAACATGGCACGGCTGTAGTGCACGTCTTGGAGCAGGAGGTCGAGCGTCACGAGCAGCTTGAGAAGGCTAAACGTCATCAGCACTTGATAGAGAACGACCTGTGCCCGCAACTGCGTCACAGCACTGCCATTGGTGCTAAATAGCGTGTCTTTAAGCGACGTATCGTTCAGTAGCATCTCCACAAACCACACGATCGCAGCCCATGAGAACGGATAGCAAAGCGCCATGAACGTCCAGGAGCCCTGCGACGTGGCATCCGCCAAGATCGTCACGCGCGTTGTAGCATGCAGCGTCGCCACACTCGATGCACGCGTATGCAGCTCCACCACGCGAGATTGCATGCTGTCTTCGTCATTCGAACGCTCTGGAACACTTGAGCTCTCCCTCACCTCGCCGCTTGATAGCCGCGAGAACGCGCGCTTTGCACGAGAATACTGGCGCTTCCAGTTCCACTCGCGCTGCACGAGCTTCCGGTACGCCACGACACGTAGCAATAGCACCAGCACGACATTCAGTAGTACGTGAAACAGCACTTTCTCCCATGAGATGCGCGAGAGCGTCACTGCGAGCCAATGGCTGTAGACGGGGAAGTGCGCGGGCGTGAGCACGGAGCCGTTGAGCGGCGAGCTGGAGCACAGGAAGAACGTGGCGACGACGTGCGCAACGCAGCCCAGGAGTCGCAGTGACGGATGACGCAGCGCTGTAGCTGCCCACTGGTTCTCTAGACGCACAGCCGGGAGCTCTTCACGCAGCGGCGGTGCCATGGCCATGGCTGACTGCTGCCCAAACGGTCGCGCTTTGATAAGCGAGAGTTTTTGTATTGGCTTCAATATGCGCTCAGTTAAGTACGAGTCCGCGTAAGGGCACTACATGTGAAATGGTATGTCATTAAAGTGGATTTGTAGAAGAATGCTTGTTTGGACATGGGTACACTTTCTGAGTTAATTGTACCCCCCCGTCATTCACCACCCTAGCATTATCCATTGTCGTCGTCATTATCATCGTCTGCGAACGTGTGGTCGCGCAGGATCATGGCGGATTGCTCGAGATACTCGTCGCCCTGGTCTATGCGGCCCTTCCACTTCATCAGCTGGCCTAGCTGCATCAGCGCCTGCGCCTCGAGCTTCCAGTTCTGCTGCAATTGCGCGAGCGCGAGCTTTTTCAGGAGCTTGTCTTCTTCCATGACCGTGTCCACCGACGGCACGTCGTGCTTGAGGTACTAAAGGACGCATAATCAAATGGTACCAGCACCAGAAGTAGCATCAATACGCAGAGCGAAATAGCAAGGCTTAGATAGCCGAGTCTGGATCACGTACCCGAGTGCGCTCCGTGATGTACACATACCGGTTCTAAGCAAATACCCATAGCGATCAAGGCAGTCAGCACCAAGAGATCAAGCACCACACACGGGCTTTTACAACGACGGATGGATGTGTACGAACGCCTTTGTTTTTCTTCTTCAGTAACTTTGCAGGCGCTGTTGCTGAAGCACCAGCTGAAGCAACAGAGGTTGTCATGGTGCTCAATAGCTACAGTAGCTCTTCACACACGCACACACATCTCCAGCTCCTGGGCTGCCACGCCATTCCGCGATTAGACATCAGGCACTGAAAATAGCTCCTGGGGAAAAATGAATCCGCGCAAAATATAAAACACTTGCGCTGTATAAAAGCACGTAACCACCCGCAAGCAGCTGCTGCAATCGACTCACGTTGCTCCAATTCGCAACGCCCGCCAACACAACCACAAACACGCGGTTTGCGCGCAAATCAAGCACAACATGTTGATATCATATCAAGCAGCCGTTTCAACAACTTGAAAAACCTCATTACATGAAATTCCACAGGTATTTGTCAAACCTCGGTTACTATTGTTAGCATGCGATTTGCCAGCTGAATCCTTCAACTTCAACATCCGTTACGGCTCTTTATCAGATCTCCCAGGTTCTACCACGAAAGCCTCGCCTCTCACTTCGGACCTCGTGCTTGCCTTTGTAACCCCCGTCCCTTCCCTCTTTCCTCTTCAAGCGCGTGCACGTTGTGCTTGCACCTGCGCCACACATCCGCATTGAGCACGCAAGCCAGCAAGCAAGCGCACAAGCAAGCTTCACGCAAGCAAGCCGCGCAACACCCAACGCAAGCCAGCCAGCAAGCAAGGTCTCGCCTATCCACCATTCCCGAATATGAGCGACGAAGCCCCCGCCGCTCAGACCGACCCCACCTCGACCGAGCAACCGTCGCCCAGCAAGACTGCGCAGAAGATCGGCATGGCGCAGGCCCAGGACGCGCAGCTCATGGGCTTCCCGGCCTTCACGTCAGCGCACCGGTCGCTCATGGCCAAACACCTCACGCGCGATATCTACGCCAAGCTCAAGGGCATCAAGACGTCCACAGGCTACACACTCGACCGCGCGGTCCAGACGGGCGTGGACAACCCGCACCTGGGCGTGGGCATCACCGCGGGCGACGAAGAGTCCTACCACGTCTTCAAGGACATCTTCGACCCGGTCATCGAGGGCTGGCACGGCTTCAAGTCCGACGCCGTGCACAAGTGCGACATGGACCCCACGCACGTGCACGACGGCAAGCTGCCCGATGAGTTCATCGTGTCCACGCGCATCCGCGCCGGTCGTAACATCCGCGGCATGCCGCTGCCCCCTGCGACTGACCGCGCGCACCGCCTGGACGTCATGAACCTGCTCGACTCGGCGCTCTCGGCCATGGACGGTGACCTTGCGGGCAAGTTCTACAAGCTCGCGGACATGACCCCCGAGGATGAGCAGAAGCTCATCACGGACCACTTCCTCTTCCAGAAGCCCGGCGGCGGCACTCTGTTGGAAGCTGCTGGCGCGGCCCGCGACTGGCCCAGTGGGCGTGGCATCTTCCACAACGACGAGAAGTCGTTCCTGGTCTGGTGCAACGAAGAGGACCACATGCGCGTGATCAGCATGGAGCAAGGCGGCGACGTCGGCCGCGTCTTTGAGCGCTTCTGCCGTGCGATCAAGAGTGTCGAGGCGAGCATCAAGGCCCAGGGACGCGAGTTCATGTACAACGACCATCACGGCTTCATCGGCACGTGCCCGTCGAACTTGGGCACGGGCTTGCGCGCCAGTGTGATGATCAAGCTGCCAAAGCTCAGCGAGGACATCAAGCGTTTTGAGCACATCTGCTCGCTACTACACTTGCAGCCGCGCGGCAGTGCTGGTGAGCACTCGGCGTCGGTCGGCGGCGAGTACGACGTGTCGAACAAGCAGCGCATCGGCCACTCGGAGGCCGAGCTCGTGCAGACGATGATCAACGGCATCAAGCTACTTATCGCCATGGAGCAGAAGCTCGTCGCGGGTGAGTCGATCGACGCGTTGATCCCCACTGAGCCGGTGCCGCCTATTGTGATTGACGCCGGCCCACCCGTGGCTGCGTCGGATACGAGCATCGCGGTGCTACCGTCAAGCTCGGACAACTACCCCGTGTTCACGCCCAAGCACCGCAGTCTGATGGCCAAGTGCCTGACGAAAGAGCTCTACGAAAAGCTCAAGGGTGAGTCATCCAGCAAAGGATACACTCTGGATCAGGCCATCCAGACGGGCATTGAGAACGCGCATCTTGGAGTCGGCATCGTCGCGGGCGACGAAGAGTGCTATGCCGTGTTCAAGGACATTATGGACCCTGTGATTGAGGGCTGGCACGGCTTCAAGTCCGACGACAAGCACATAACCGACATGGACGTGTCCAAGCTCAAGAACGCCGAGAAGATCGACAACGCCTACGTGCAGTCAACGCGTGTGCGCTCGGGACGAAACATCCGCGGGCTCAGTCTCCCGCCAGGCACGACGCGTGCCGAGCGCCTGGAGGTCGAGAACCTGATCTCCACTGCGCTCTCGTCACTGACCGAAGAGCTCCAAGGCAAGTACTTCCCACTGAGTAGCATGACGAAAGAAGAGGAAGACCAGCTTCAGAAGGACCACTTCCTCTTCCAGAAGCCCGGCGGCGGCACTCTGCTGACCGGCGCGAGCGCTGCACGTGACTGGCCCAGTGGACGTGGCATCTTCCACAACGACCAGAAGACGTTCTTGGTCTGGTGCAACGAAGAAGACCACATGCGCGTGATCAGCATGCAAGACGGCGGCGACATCGTGTCGGTGTTTGCGCGCTGGGTCAAGGGCGTGACGGCAGTCGAAGCGAGCATCAACCACAACGGCTACGCGTTCATGCACAACGACCACCACGGCTTCATCGGCACGTGCCCGTCGAACTTGGGCACGGGCTTGCGTGCAAGCATGTTTGTCAAGCTCGAGAAGCTCGGCGCGGACCCGCACGCGCTTGAAGCGATCTGCGCGCCGTTCGGACTGCAGCCGCGCGGCTCCGCGGGTGAGCACTCGGCCGCGATCGGCGGCATGTGGGACATCTCAAACAAAGCGAGAATAGGCAAATCCGAGGTGGAGCTCGTACAGACGATGATCGACGGCGTGGGCAAGCTCATCGAGCTCGAGAAGGAGCTCGAGGCCGGCAAGAGCTACGAAGAGGTACTGGCGTCCGTGGGCGTGACTCCATCCGCGCCTCGCTAAAAAGTGAGCTGAGCCGAAGAGGAGGAGGCCGTACGTCATGTGTGTGGTCTGTATCGATTGTGCACTTTGGTCAGTAAGTGACTTGCTTCATGATGCCTCTGTGGTGATCTATCTCGTGGGAGATGAGAGAGCTCCTGTTACATTTTTCTTTTCCATGCATTTCCTAAAGAAAACCCAATACAAACGAACCAAAAATGATATCTACGCGCATGTTAGAAGTCAGTCGTACCACAATATCGACATAAGTAAATGCATGAGTGCAGAGATTGAAATGCAAACCTGGAGCGTCTTGCAAACGATAATATCCCGTTCCTTGAATTCACAATTAAATTACCTTTGTCGGATCAATCTCCTTGCTTTCTTGACTCACGAGATGCGTTCCAGCGTCGAGACCACTTTGAGAATGGCTCTGCGCACCGAGGTGTCGCAGAAATCCACTTGCTGCTGGAGCAACTCACACGAATCCTTTGCCTGCTGTCGCTGGAACGCGCTCTGCGCCTCCCGCTGCGAGAGCTCGTGCATCAGCTGGCGGCATTTCTTCTCCGCGGATTCGAAATAACAGCGGAAAAAGTCCTGCATTGCACGCTTTTCGTGGGTAAGCCGGGCGAGCTTGATCGTCGAGTCTACCACATTGGGCACGGATTCGATAGCCAAGCTGTCTTCGTGTGCTCGACGCGTGCTCTCTTGCTCTGCCAGCAACTGCTCATTCTGCTGCTTGAGCTGGACAATCTCCTTCGATACCTCTTCGTCACGGACAGTTTGTTGCTGCTTCAATTGCTCCGACAGTACCTGCTCTTTCCGCTCAAGACGTTTGATTACTTCGTCTTTCTCAGCAGCATCTTGCACTCGAAGTCGCTCTTGCTCCTTCAGATCTCTCAGCTCTTGCTGCAGCCTTACTTGTTCTTCTGTCGCTTGCGAGTCCTTCTGTACGGCGAGGGTTTTGTTTGCTTCTTGCAATCTCTTGATCTCCTCAACCAATTGAGAACTGCGCGTGCGCTCGCTGCTTACTTGAGCCTTGTACTCCTCTACATGTAAGATGGCCTTCTTCAGATCGGAAGCGAGGGTCTTGACCTGTTTCTTCAGCTCCGACTTGTCATTCAGCAGTCTCGATACTTCGTTCTTCTTCACATTCGATTCAGCTTGAGCGACAGTTAACTGGAGCTGTGCATCCTCGAGCTCCTCCGCTAGCTTGGTTCTCTGCTGTTCCTGCTCGGCGAGAAGAGCATCACTGTCCTGTCGTTGTTGATCCTGAACTTGTGACTGAAGCTGCACTTCCAGCTCCACAATGCGCTCTTCTAAGATCCGTTTCTCCAGCATCTCAAATGCGCGCGTCTCTTCTTGCGCTTGAGCGTTCTGCAATTTGCCTTCCAATTCCTGCATTTTCACAGCAGCAAAACGCACTTCCTCTTGCAGCCGCGTCACCTCATTGGTCTGTTCGTCCCACCTGTGTCTCCACTCATCTACTTCATTGCCAAGTCGCTGATGCTCTGCCAAATGCAACTCCCACTCTTGCTTTGGGATCACACAGCTTGACGCATTTAGCTCATCCTGCTCGGCTCTCAAGTTTGTGATCTCTTCGTCTTTTTCAAACTCCCGCAGCTTGTTCTGCGTGTACTGGACCTCCAACTCCGCGACACGGTCCTCGAGAACGCGGCGCTCGAGTGCTTCAAACGCATCTGCTTCGTCTCGCTCCTGCTCCATCTTCTGCATCGCGCGCTCGAGCTCCTGCTGCTGCTGCAGCATTGAGAGTCGCATCGCGTCCAGCTCACGCTCTTTCTCTGCCACCTGCTCCTCGCGTGTTGTAATCTCTACGTTCGCTACCAAATTGGACAGAACAGACTTAACTTCGTCCTCCTCGATCTTGAAGACCTGCTTCTCCAGATTCAATGACGCGGTCGTCAGGTTCGACTGCCACTGCATACACGTCGCGAGGAACGAGTCCACTTCATGCGCAGTATTCGGTGACACCAACGGTAAAACTCCTGTCACTGCACTCCGCTTGCTGTGTAGCTCCATCTCCATACTCGCCGGTGTGCTGTTGGTAGCTAACGCTAATCCGCTATGCTTTGCCACTGCATCAAGTTGATCCTGCAGCACCTTGAGCTCGGCGGCGTGCTCGGCTTGCTTGAGCTCGGCGTCTTTCTTTTGCGTCTTGTACCAGCGCGCGAGGTCGCTCTCGAGCACCTGCACGCGCTGATGACTGGTTGCGAGCTTCTTCTCGAGCTTCTTGGCGCTCTCCTCGAGGATCTCGACCTCCACCTGGAGCTGCTCGTTCTCGCTGCGCAGCATCTCGTTGCTGATGCGCAGCGTCTCCTGCTGCAGACGCGCGAGGTCGTCGTCCGCCGCCGAGTCGCCGCCCGCGCTCAGACGGTCGTCACTTACAGCCGAAGGCCCATCGCCTCTGCTGCTTCGGACCCGCTGCTGCCTCTTGGTGGCCGACGCATCGCTCGCATCGCCACTGGTGGAGGCGTCGCGCGCGCGCTTGGGCGTCATTGAAAGCGGTGATGCGGCTGTTGCTTTGCTTTTTTGTGACTTGGTTTCCGCACTTTACCGCCTCGCAGTTCAAATTTTGAAGTTGTAATGTACTGTTATAGATGAGATGATAGCGACTTTATAGCGAATCAAATGGCAGCATTGGACAAAATGGAGTACTGATTAGTTGAAATACTAGAATTTAGAGTAAATATACTGATATACACAACCATAAGCAAAATATTAACTGTGTTTGGTTAGTTAAAATCAGTGCTTCTCCATTTTGCCTTCATCAAGCGATAGGGTACTGGGGAGGGTTACGGTAGAACTTTTACTGCACATGAATTGTAATTAGAAGCTCGCAAGCACGCACATCAAGTGGTTAATGCCTGGCATTGCATACAAAAACGTGGAGTTCATCCATGCCGCGATCTTGTGCGTCGTGTTGACCGCTTTTCCTCATCGCCGCGCTGGTTTTCACGAGGAGCTGCTGCAGCCCACCGTCCTCTTTGCTGTTAAGACCACACATCAGCCTTCTCTTCTTCACGAGCGTGCTCCTCTGCAGCAAACGCAAAATGATGATCTTTTTGGTCTCAATCTTCGTCTTCCTGCCCCGCTTCACCACCCACTGATGGCCATCTGCTGCTCTCGTGACACCGCAGTTTCTCAAACTGCACCTGGGAGTGCTACAGGTCGAAGCACGACTTGGACCGCGAGTCCCAGCGCTTCACTTTGCACAGGTTGGTGCCGCACACAAGACAATAGAAGTGCGTCTTGTTGCCTATGCGAACGTGCGAGCCAATGTCATTGATGAGGCAGAACTTGCAGTAGAAATCGCACGACTTGTCGACAAAATGGCTGGTCAATACGGGATTGTAGCTCCCATCGAGCCGAAGCGAGCTGGGCACAGTGCCACGCTCCTTGTATCACATGCCGGCAGTTGGCTTGGCCAAAGAGTTGTTTGGTACGCTTCGAGAGGCAGTCGCTGGAGGCAGATAGTCGATAACTGTCAGCTCACACGCAGCAGGATCTACTGTCGCAGAGCCCAGCAGTATGCTGGGCTCTGCCTCAACACTCACCGCCGCGCTGTTTGAACCTAGCGATGTATTACTACGATCCTCTTGCGCATCCAGCAGGTCCTGTAGCTTCTTGAGCTCGGCGACATATTCGGCTTGCTTGTGTTCAGCGGCTCGCTTCTGCGTCTTGTACCAGCGCACCAGGTCGCTTTCGAGCACTTGCACGCGCTACTGGCTCGCCGCGAGCTTTTCCTCGAGCTTTCTGCTCTTTTCTTCGAGGATCTTGACCTCCCCACGGAGCTGCTCGTTCTCGCTGCACAGCATCTAGTTGCTACAGGCGCGCGAGGTAGTCGGCCGTCGTTGTCGAGTCGCCCGCGCGCAGACGGCCACTCCCATGACTGCTGCTGGTAGCCGAAGATATAGCACCTCTGCTCTGGATCCGTTAGCGCCTCTTTGCGGCCGACGCACCGTTCACGTCGCCACTCGATGTTGTGTCACGCGTGCGCTTGGGGGCCTTTGTTGATGTTCAACTGTTGCTTGTTGCTTGCTCACAAACTTGAAAGTACTGATATATAACAGGATTGTCATATGCTGCGACTATTCGCTATACCCTAAAATGCATGTCAAAGGCGGCCCCATGTCAAAGGCGGCGCCCTTTATTTGGAGCAGTTTCAACACACACCCGTAATTACGTGTAGTTGTAAAATAGGACGCACCTCATTGAAACAAGGGCAACGAGTCGAAAATAGGACCAAACTGATGGCCATCCACTTGACACACAATCTGCTCGTTATCGCGATTCACAGCTAAAATGGCGAAACCCACCGGCCGGCACTGTGTCTCCGGTGAAGGAAGACAGGAGAAGAAGTACAGACGACCTGAAGCCCCATA
>JALBZB010000874.1:0-16465 GCA_038050625.1 Pythium sp. MPC-2022a | reverse complement strand
CGGGACTACGTACAGGAACGCAAGCAGGAGGTGATCGACGGCAAGCGCGTCGTCGCATGGGAGGTGGAGCTGAGCGCTTCAAAGCCTACATTGAGAAAAAGAACGAGGTGAACAGGCGTCTGGGCCCCGTGTACAACCAGTACATCTTCCGAAAGTTGAAGCTGGGCGGCTACATGCGTCGCCAGATAACGGAAGCTTGTCTCCTGAAACAGTTCGAGAAGCTGTTCGGAAGTGGAGCAGAAACGATAGTCGCGATAGGGGATTGGGATCAGAGGCAGCACCGCAGGTTCAAAGAGTCCGTCAAGGGCAAGGGCTTCAGGACGATGTTTCGGAAGGCGGGCTACGACGTGTGCCTAGTCGATGAGTCCCGCACCAGCTACAGGTGCAGCGCGTGCGAACTGGGCGAGTGTACGACGTTCTGGATCTGCAAGAACCCTCGACTGTACAGGAGCGGCAGTATCTTGCGTCACGAGCTGGTCAGGTGCACGACTTGTTCCAGGCTGTGGAATCAAGACACGAACGCCGCGTCGGATATCTGGAAGGTGGCGATGAGCGCGATCCAAGGCGAGGGTCACCCCGCATACCTTCGAAGAGTCAGCGGGGCTATCAGTGGTGCCATCAGTGGTGCTACGTCGGCAGGGAACGAACGTCTCGGGTGTCTTTCGACGCCTCCACCAACTACGATTTGACCTAATACGGGTTGAATCATTCATTCATTCAAATCAATCACTTGCTCGCTCAATTGCTCGCTTCGCGGATGGTTTCTAACTACAAATCACGGTCCAGCTCCTCGTCGTCTTCGTCTAAAATCTTGGAGAACTTGGACTCCTGGTCGTCCTCGTCCTCGTCTAAAATCTGCGAGAGCTTCGACTCCTGGTCTTCATCGTCTTCGTCATCCTCGTCCTTGAGCAGGTCGTTGAGGTCCGGCACCTTCACCTTGTCGATGTTGTCCTGGTCCTTCTGCGAGATGTCGCTCAGCAACTTGCCGCTGTAGATATCGTCCGTGAACTGCTTCGTGAGCTCCATGTAGTCGTCAAAGTCCGTCGGCTGGTTCTTCACCCACACGCAGAACACGGCAAAGACAATGATAGCGGCGAGACGGTAGATGCGCTCCGAGGCCTCCGTTGCGCGCAGTGAGTAGAGAGGGCGGAACGAGTCGGCCACCGAGAGGTCATCGTCAAAGATGTTGGGCAGGAACCAGTATTCGTAGCCGAACATCCAGAGCGCGAAGAAGATGAGCAGGCGGACGACCACAAACACTGCAATGAAAATCAAAAACGTCACGGACAGGTACCAGGCCGCGAGCTTCGCCCACTGCGGCCAGATCGGGAAGCACACCACCACCAAGAAGCCGATGATCAGCAGCGCCGTCAAG
Source organism: Pythium sp. MPC-2022a (assembly GCA_038050625.1). Classification (NCBI taxonomy): domain Eukaryota; phylum Oomycota; class Peronosporomycetes; order Pythiales; family Pythiaceae; genus Pythium; species Pythium sp. MPC-2022a. The sequence goes on along the minus strand of JALBZB010000874.1, from coordinate 15,090 downwards.
ATGTTGCGCAGCGTCTTTGGACCCTCGTACATCCACGTGTAGTAGCCTTCTGGGAGAAAGTCGTGGTTGGCGGAAGGGGTCAGCAGTTTTCTGTTCTTTGCGTCGCGGTCCGAGCGGTGGATGTAGCCGTGCTGCACCAGCGCGTGACCGACCGAGCGCACTTCGTCTTTGCTCGTGAGCTCCGGGAAGAGCTTCTTCGTGGCCGAGCTTGCGAGCAAGAAGGATGCGAGCTTGTCGCCTCGAAAGTACTCTACACGCTTGCCGATCTCGATGGCTTGGCGCACAGGCATGCCCTTGCGGCCGCGCAGCAAGTCGGCCATCTTGCGGGCGCCAGCCTCAGTTTCCCATGGCTTGTCGGCGGTCTGTTGAAGGTGCAAGAACAAAGAGCAAGTGCACGAGAGTTAGCAACTCGTGTGTAACGTATAGAACATAGCGTGTGGCTCGCGTGCACGACAGCGAACGTACAGAGGAGGGCTTGTCCGTGGCTTGTGCGTCGCTCATGTTGCTCTTGCTCCTGCTTCCTGCTTCTCCACTTGGCGTTTGATCTTTCAGGCCGCTGCTGACTGAAGTGAGGGAAAAGGGAGCCAGCAGTCTGCTCCCATAGTAAACGTTCCAGAATTGTGACGACTTGCTTTCAGTATGCCTGTCAGCTCTCAATCAGCAACCGGAGTGGCGACAGAGCATGATTTCGCGACACCTTCAACTTGCAACACACTGACGTGGCTCTCGCTCGCTCGTTTGGTCAAAATGCCTCTCTAATAAGGCACTTTGTTTACCGATGCAATTAAACCAATTTTTGGTGAGTGTTTTTTCTGCTAAAACAATACCTTATTTTAAGCAAAATATAAATTGTTTTCTTCAAAACAAATATTTTATTCGAAAGCAGAGAGTGCCAACACTTCGATCCATCCTTCTTCCAGAGAAGCGCAGCCAAGTGAAAAAGTGAGTTGGCTCGGAAAAGCAAGAAGCAAGCGCCTTCACGCTCCCCTCGCCGCACTCTCGTCTGTCTTCCAGTATGGCGGAAGTGGCGCGCACGAGAATGCTCTTCGCCGGCGCCGGCGCGGCGATTCAATTCCCGCTCAACCACACGCGCTCACCCAGCTCCTCAGCCTCCGCTGCGGCAGCGTCAACGCTTTCGACTGAAGAGACCGCGAACGCCTACCTGGTCACGCCGGCGTCGCACATTGGTCGCGTAGTCACGGGCATCGTGTTCGTAGCGCAGCAGACCCGACTGCTCAACCGAGAGTTCTCGCAGCACGCGGCCTCGCAGACCAGCAGCGTGGTCGACGTGTTCGGGCTCGCGGCGATCTCGTTTGCTGATAAACTGGCGGAGCAGGGCTACAAGGTACTCGTGCTCAACGTGTTCAGTGACAAAGTGAAGGCGGGCAGCGACGCTATTGTTACTGAGCAGATGCGGATCGTGGAGCAGGCGGCTCTGTACCTGAAACAGAAGCAGGACATCCAGCGCGTGGCACTCTGCGGATTCGGTCCTGGGGCCGATCTCGCGATCAAGATGTCGATTGAGAGACCCGCGCTGCTGGACTGTTCCATCATGATGTGCCCCGACGGAGAGCTGTCGTGGACGAAGCCTGAGGATGCGCCGGCTCCTGCGCCGATGCTGCTGCTCGTTGGCGACAAAAACCCTTTCTCCAGATCTGACGCCGTATGTATTATTTGTGCATTTGTGTCTGTCTTGTACCCATTCAACTCATTGCTAGTCGTGTTTAATGGTCTTTTGCTATGCATATGGCGCATGTAGTTCCAGCAACTTATCGATACATTCGCGGTGGACAGTGGCGCATCGAACTCCCCAATCCTACGCAGCCGCGTGTTCCCGAACCAGGACAAGGGTTTTGCATTTTCCTACATCACCAACGAAGATGCCGCCACGCAAGCCATCGCGGAGATTCTCGACTGGCTCGTCACGCACTTGCACCGCTTCCGCGCCGCGGCGGGCACGAGCGACGGCGATCCTTGGTGCGTGCGTGAAAAGGGATTGGAAGGTAAATTCTCCTGGTACTGACGCGTTTATGCTGTGTGTTTGTTGGGAATCAGGTGGCCGCAAGGACGCAACGGTCCGTTTTTCAACGTCGGTCTCAAGACATGGCAGGATACACGAGCGCAGTGGATCACACAGACTCAAGCGCGGTGCGTTGGCGAATTTTTGCATCACTGCTATCTGAAATGAGGCGAGGAGGTCATAATGTCTGATTCGCTTGTGTGTTACAATTTCTGTCGCTTTAGACCTCCGGTGCCGCCGCCAGTGCCGAGCCACCTGCTCTTCGACGGTCTATCATCCGTTCGCCGCACGTTTGAGCTACCGCAGCGGATGCGCTTAGCAGACGTGATTGAGTTGTTTGTGGAGATCTGGGATGTCCAGCAATAGTAAAAAGATGCCAGCCCTCACACTAATCCACCCACCGCAATCCACCACCACCCTCTCCACTCGCATCCTATACTCCGACTTCTAGTTGGTCCTAAATGAGCTCCGTCGTTCTTTTGAGGCTGTGGGCTAAAAATATGGTACTGCGTGTAGGTTTGCGGCGCTGGGCAAAGAAAGCAAAACGAATGCGAGTGGCTATTGAAACGACAGGATTGGGAATGAGAGAGTGGCGATGGCTATAAATGTAGCCCACGCACGCGTGAGAGGTCCCACGAAAAGCAGCCCCACCGCCCTCAAGGAGCGCTTTGAGAGCCAAGTGACAAGCGACCGCAGTGCGCCGCGGTGAATGCGCCATGAGCAAGTTGCTGGATGCGCATGGCGACATGCCGAGTGACGCCAAGCTGCTGGACGACCCGTCCCTCGAGGCGACCTCCCTCGAGACCCTCGAGAACGACTTCCAGGAAGTGCTGGCTGAGCTGGAGGGCGACAAGAGCCTCGAGCGCTTCCGACTCGAGTACGAGAAGCTGCACCGCGCGCTCAAGAAGTCCAATAGCCAAGAGAAGAAGCTGATCAAGAAGTGCCGCGAGCTCAACGCGGAGATCATCAACAATGCGGCCAAGGTGCAGACGGCGCTCAAGCTCTCGCAGGAGGACCAGGCGAGCATCGCGTCGCTGAAGAAGGAGATGGAGAAGGCGTGGAAGATGGTGGACGCGTCGCACGAAAAGGAGATCCGCGCGAAGGAGACGATCCAGCAGCTCAAGGACGAGATCAATAACCTCAGCAGACTGGTGGAGCAAGGCGCGGGGCTGAGTGTCGGCCAAGAGAACATGCTCAAGGAGGTGATGCGCGCCAAGGAAGAGCTCGCGCGCTCGAACGAGGAGCACGAGGCGAACGCCAAGAAAGACCACGACCGCATCCAGGAGCTCCACAAGCGACTGAACGAGATGGAGCAGGCTGCGGTGGCGCATAAGACGGACATCCAGAGTCTAAAGGACCAGCTCGCGATGAAAGCGGTGGGTTTTGATTGGATCGTTGCGCAGCGTTGTCAAGAAGCATACGTTAAGTTATGTTCGCTATTTTCTCTTGCATGTAGGCTGAGCAAGAGCGGGAACTGCGGCGAAAAGAGCGACTGGATAAGGAGATCAAGGACGCGAAGAGCAAGCTGGAGAAGAAGACCCAGGAGTATGCGCAGTCGACCACCGATCTCACAAAAGCGCAGTCGCAGGCCCAGACTTTCGAGAAGCAACTCGCAGAGGCGCGCGGCACGATGGACAAGTACGTGCGCGACTACGAGGCGCTCTTCAGCCGCACGCAGAAGCTCACGGACCTGCTCAACGAGCAGAATGACAAGACGATGCAGCTCGAGGTCGAGCGGCGCAACCTCGAGAACGAGCTCAAGATGAAGCAGGACGAGGTCAACCGCACGCGGCTCGAGAAGACCATGGCGGAGCGCAAGATCGATAAGGAGAAGCGCAACATCCAAAAACTGGAAGAGAAGCTCGAGGACGAGCACACGGCGAAACTGGTTCTGCAGACCCAGATCAAGAGTCTCCAGCGCGATCTCGATAACGACAAGGTCAACGAAGACCACCAGAAGACCGAGATCGAGGCGCTCGAGCGCGAGAAGACGATGCAGGTGAAGAACGTGCAGAAGTCCGAAGCCAAAGTGCGCAAAGCACAGGACGAGATCAAGACGAACGAGCGCGTGGCGAAGAATCTGGAGCAAGAGCTCGCGGGCTTCAAGCAGGAGGCGGCGAAGCAGCGGAAGCTCATCTACCAGCTGGAGAAGGAGCGCGAGAAGTACGGCATGGAGGCGTCAGAGCAGCGCAAGTTGTACCTGCAGTCAGAGGAAGAGGTGAAGCTCAAGGAGATGCGGATCCACGAGATGCAGAAGAAAGTGAACGAGGGCGAGAACAAGCTCAAGCAGCAGCAACAGCTCTACGAGGCTGTGCGCAGCGAGCGCAACCTATACAGCAAGAACCTGATCGAGAGTCAGGACGAGATCGCCGAGATGAAGCGCAAGTTCAAGATCATGAACCACCAGATCGAGCAGCTCAAGGAAGAAGTGTCCGCCAAGGACGTCGCGCTCGTGAAGGAGCATTTCGACCACCAGAAGGTCGAAAAGCAAAAGGAGCAGCACAAGAATGAGCTAGCGCGACTGCGAACGCTGCTGGCGACCAACGAGGAGACGATCAATAACCAGGACGCCGAGATTCGGAAGCTCACGACGATGATCCGCCGCATGGACGAAGAAGCCCTCGAGCAGCGGAAAGAGTACGATCAAGTCATCAACGAACGCGACATCCTCGGCACGCAGCTGATCCGCCGCAATGACGAGCTCGCACTGCTGTATGAGAAGCTCAAGATCCAACAGTCGACACTGAGCAAGGGCGAAGCACAGTACCAGGAGCGCATGCAGGACATCCGGGTGTTGAAGCTCAAAATCACGGATCTCAAGCGCGAGCTGTACATTGCCAAGCACCAAGTTGGCCAGTCAGACGAACTCAAGCGCAAGGTGTATCACCTGCAACGTGAGCTGTTGCAGGAGAAAACCAAAGTCAAGGCGCTCTCGGAGGAGCTCGAGAACCCCATGAACGTGCATCGGTGGAGGAAACTCGAAGGCAGCGACCCGGCGACGTACGAGTTGCTGCAGAAGATTCAGACGCTTCAGAAGCGGCTGATCCAGAAGACCGAGGAAGTGGTCGAGAAGGATCTGATCAACCAAGAGAAGGAGAAGCTGTACCAGGAGCTCAAGACGATCCTGGCTCGCCAGCCCGGTCCAGAGGTCGCCGAGCAGCTGAGCTGGTACCAGCAGGTTGTGCGAGAGAAGGAAAAGCAGCTCAAGAGTCTGCTGAGCGAGCAGAACATGTTCCAGTCCAAGGAGAACGAGCTTAAGTTCGAGATCGAGCGACTGGCGCGGGAGCTGCATGAGTTCAAGCGCAAGTACTACAAGAAGAAGCTGGAGGAGAAGATAAAGGACAAGAACCCCGTGGTGGTGGCCAGACAGCCGCCGCTTCCCCAGGGTGCGTCTGGAACTCCAGGTCAGTACCAGCTCCCGAATCTTTCTGGCAGCAGCAACAACAACAATAGTAATAGCAGCGCGTCGACCAAGCCCTCGTCCAATCGAGCGAACCCGACCGAGGCGCAGCGGCAACTCGCGATTGCGTCCTCAAATCGCTTCGTTGGCGGCGGCTTTAGTCTAAACCAATAAGAGAGAGATACTTTATTTTTTCAACAAGCATGACCTGTTTTGACGAGAGCTTTGGAGGACATCATTGGCTGTGTCATGGTACTTACTGAACAACAACGGCGACCACAGGCATTTTTGAACGAAATGCAAAGCATGAAAGTTGGATTTGTTTCAATGCAGTACCTGATGTTTTACAAACTCACACTTCACCAGTCAGGCGGGCAAGCGATCATCTTCTCAAAGTTTACAACTCATCCTTCTCATCGACAACTGGCTCGTCCAAGTTCTCCGCTTCTTCTTCGTCTTCGTCGGCGGCGGCGACTTCCTCTTCGACTGGCACTTCGATTTCTGGCTCCAGCTCCAGATTTTGAATGCCCATGCTGCCCTTCATGATGCGGTAGACGCGCGACGCAAAGTGGTCGAAGTCATTCATGTCGAAGCCAGAGTTCACCAAAGCCGCATCGTACAGTAGCCACGCCAGGTCCTTCGTCTCTTCGTCGTCCGGCTTGCTCGCAACCAAATCGTTGAGCTTCGTGATGATTGGGTGGCGCGGGTTCAGCTCGAGAATCGCAGAGCTTGCACCGGTGCTTGGAGTGCTGTCGCGATTAGCGAACGTTTGAGCCTTCATGATTCGCTGCATGTTCGCAGAGTATCCCCACTGAGACGTAACCATGACAGCCGGAGAGTCAACAACGCGCTGCGACATCGTCACCTTCGAGATCTTCTCGGCGTACAGCTTCTTCAACCCCTCGGTGAGACTCTGGAACTTCTCAGCGTACAGCTTGTCGCGCTTCTCTACGAGTTTCTCGTCTTCGTCCCCGAACTTAACGCCCTCCTTGGAGATCGACGTGAATTTCTTGCTCTCAAACTCGGGCATGTGCTGCACCGTATACTCGTCAAGCGTATCCACGAGGTACAGAACTTCCAGGTCCTTCGCCTTGATCTTCTCCAAGAAAGGAGATTTCTTGCACGCTTCGATGCTCTCGCCAGCAATGTAATAGATCGAGTCTTGCCAGTCTTTCATGCGCGACACGTACTGGTCAAGAGAGATCCACTTGCCGTCGCTCTTGTTCGACTTGAAGCGCAACAGTTTTGCCAGCTTGCCGCGGTTCGCAGAGTCGTCCATGACACCGAGCTTGATGTTCTTGCCAAACGACTCCCAGAACTTGTCGTACTCTTCGTTCGTATCATCATCGTCCTCCTCTTCGTCAGTCTTCGCGGCATCCTTGTCTTTCTTCTCAGCAGCATCGGACTCTTCTTGCTCATCGTCATCGTCGCTGTCGTCACTCGCTTCGCCGCCTTCTTCTGCGAGCTTGCGGAGCATTTCCAGGACCTTGCGCACCAGTTTCTTCTTCATGACGCGAAGAATCTTGTTTTCCTGCAACGTCTCGCGCGACACGTTGATCGGAAGATCGTCCGAGTCCACCACACCGACGATGAAGTTCAAGTATCGCGGCAAGAAGTCTTCAAAGTCATCCGAAATCAGCACCTTGCGAACGTAGAGCTTGATGTCAGCGTTCTTGTTCTCAAAGCGCGAGTACAGATCATGCGGCGCCTTTCCTGGAATGTACAGAATGGACTTGAACTCGATCTCGCCTTCAGCCTTGAAGTGGATCCAGGTCAGTGGATCTTGGGTGTCCTTGTGTAATGACTTGTAGAAGCTGTGGTATTCGTCATCCGAGATGTCTTCCTTTGGGCGGGTCCAGATGGCCTTCACATCGTTCACGCGCTCCCAGTTCCACACCGTGCGGGTCTCCGTGCGGGTCTTCTTCTCTGGAACCGCCTCGTCTTCCTTCGCCTCGAGCTCTTCGCCATCGTCAGACTTGTCCGCTTCAGTCTCGACTTCTGGCTCAGCAGCTTCTTCTTCTACCTCGTACGTCTCGGTCGAGCTCGAGTTGACAAGGATTGGGAACGTGATGAACTCGCTGTAGCGAGACACGAGGTTCTTCAACTTGTCCTGGCTCTGGAACTCCTTGGCATCGTCCTTGAGGAACAGCGTGATCTCAGTGCCGCGTCCGAGCGTGTTTCCTCGTGGGTCCTTCGCAACCGTGAACGAAGCATTCGCATCCGACTCCCAAATGTACTGGTCGTCAGCATTGTTCTTCGAGATCACGCGCACGCGGTCAGCGACCAAGTAGACCGAGTAGAAGCCAACACCGAACTGTCCGATGAGACCAGAGTCGCCGTTCTTTTGCATCATCTCCACAAAGTTGGCCGTACCAGACTTGGCGACTGTGCCCAAGTTCGCCACGAGGTCCTTCTTCGTCATGCCGACACCGGTATCGCGGATCGTCAGCGTCTTGGCGTCCTTGTCGAAGCTGATGCGGATGTCCAAGTCCTTCACTTTACCGAGCAGTTTGTCGTCGGAAAGCGCGAGGAAGCGGATCTTGTCAAGTGCGTCGGACGCGTTCGAGATGAGCTCGCGCAGGAAGATCTCTTTTGTCTTGTAGAGCGAGTTGATGAGAATGTCCATCAGTCGGGACACCTCAGCTTGGAACTCGAACTGCTCGCCATTCACGTGCGCCTCGTCGAGCTCATCGATGGACAGACTCGGCTCTCTTCTGTAAAACAGTTTGTATCAGATAAACCGCAGCGTGAGTGCCAAGGCCCCATGGTATGCGTCGTACTAATAATAACAACAAATCCAGCGGTTGATGCACGTACCCGACGACGCCCTCGGTCTCGATGGACACCTCCGCGTTGGTGCCGATGTGCACGCCCGAGTGGCAGAACGCGAGCGCCACCAGCAGCAGCAGTGCCAGCCACAGTCGCGCGCCGCCTCGTTGCTTCGCCATCGCTCCTCTCTTCTTCTCGGTTGCTCTGGTTGAGTTAGTTGTTGACTTGAGAGCCAATTCTTGAATGACAGTCAAGAGATTGATCTGTTTGCTTGACCGCATGGATGCATGGCCTCTGAAAGCCAAACAGAAGAGCGCTTTGGTCGGACGACCCAAATTAACGTCCAGTAGATACCCAAATGAACAGGTCACCAAAGATCGAAAAAATGGATTTCTTCCAAATTCGGATACATCCTAGTTTCGCTGAGCTTCTGGGTAATTTTGCTCCTAGTTTAATGTGTTTATCCCTTAGCTTACGTGTAAACACTAAATGGTGGTGGATCTTTCTTTGTTTTGGGTTGTGCGTCGGTTCGTGGAGGATTTCGGATCTCTTTCGTATCGTTCACATAAGAAGCCTGAGCCAAAAGCCGTGCCTTTTCTACGACCGACCACGTGGACGACTGGTATCTTTTCGTCCGCCCCTTTTTTCGAGTTCTAGAATTCCACAGGATCAGATTTCAGAGGGTCTAACAAGGGAAACGGCTCATAATCTTTGAACACTTGAGCAGCAAGATGCGCGCGGCGGTGGGGCTGCTGCTGCTGGCGGTCGGTCTTCCGCAGGCGCAGGCGTGGACCAGCAGGTGCGGACGATAGAACCATGTAAGCCACAGGCTGCTGACCGACTGACTGAGACTCACACGCTGCTTGTGTGCAAACGACTGAAGATGGGATCACTCCAAGAAGTTTATCGCTGCCGGTCACCCGCAGCTCGACTGCGATGGCGCCTTGCAAGAAGCGTCATGCTGCAGTAAGTGCTGTCATGAGGAAGTTGAAATGAGGATGTGGTGGCGCAACGTCTTAACATGGCGATCGTGAATGCTTTCTTCCATGCTGCAGTTTGCAAGTCCATTGTTCACGAGATCGAAACCCAGCTGAACAACACGGAGGCGAGTGGCATCAACGGAGTCATTTACGCCTATGTCACACACGTGCTAACAGATTGCTCAATGTTATGCGGCTGAAACAGAACGATTATGAGCTGGACGTCGTGTACCGCATCAGCGAAGAGAAGAAGAAAGTCAAGTTCTCGCGCAGTGAGGTGAGCAAGCTGCCTCTTCGTCTATAGTTGCAAATCGAACAGCTCGTATACTAAATGGCAGTTATGTGCGACTGTAGACTCGGATTCTCGAAATCCTGGACGACGTCTGCGACTCGATTCCACTGAAGCTGCCTTCCACCACCAAGAAGAGCAAGAACATATTGAACGAGGCGGTACGAGCGTGTGTCTGTGAGTGTGGCTCTTATCTGTATTTGCTAGTCCTGATCTTTGTTGCTTTCTGCCTTGTTTTTGACAGTGCATCGCGTTTGTGGGAGAGTACGAAGACGAGCTGACCCACGTGTTCTTCAACAACTTCTCGCCAGCTCGCGATAGAACGTGCACGGACACGCTACAAGGTGCGTACGCGCAGTGTCGTGCAATCAGTGTGTGCGCTAGCCATGTCGTCATTTCGGACTAACGAGCAATGCAATGTTTGCTGTTTACAACAGTGTGCGGAAAAGTAGAAAGTGCGGACGAGAAGCGAGTGGAATTGTAGTGTTTTGAAAGTGCAGAACAGTATCCAAGTAGCACCTTCAGTGGGCTCCGCCTAAAAAATACTAAACTGGGGTACACTTTTGTGAAAAGCAACCATCTCAAACTCGTTTGCTGCGTTCAAGTATTTATGCTGGAGCTCATTTGGTATCTCGCAACCGCACTCTCTCTACAGGTCCTTTCCGAGAGACGCGGGGATAGCTTCTTCGTCGGCGTCCTCTCCCCAACATTCTGGTCGGCCTTTTCTCCAGCGCTCGTCCAGCTTCTTCATCGTGCACGGGAAGAGCGGCTTGCCGATCTTCTTGTTGACGATGTTGTGCTGCTCGCAGAGCCACTCGGAAAAGCTCGCTCGCGAATCCACCCTGTGAGGATCACGCGTTTGGTTAGTCTCTCACTATTGTCAAATGCTTAGCAACAAGCAGCTCATTGCATGACACTCACTTTGGCGGCGACTTCTTCACTTCGTTCTGAAAATCCTCGGCGCAATGCACGCACGGGTACATGAGCGCCAGGGCTTCGATGAACGTTTTGGTCTTCTCCTGGTACTCCTTCGAGGGCTTCTCTGGGTAGTAGATACCCATCGAATGCAACTGAACAGGTGAAAGCGACAACGATATTGCAGCAGTATTAGTACTCACGTGCACAAAGTAGCACAGCTGACGCATCATTCAGCATATAGTGAGCGCACATACCAGTCCCCATGTCGCGTTGCCTAGCTCCTCGCGACCGAGCGGGCAGTCCGCTGGCGGAGCAGGCTCCTCGCTCTTGGTCTGCTGCTGTTGCTGGTGGGCCTTTGAGCCTGCGGCAGACGCCTTGTCGCCCATGAAGCTCTTGAAGAGGTCCACCTTGGACTTGCACGCCGGCTCCACGCAGTTCGGGTCGCTCTTGACGTCGGTCATGCTGGCGCTTCGATTCTCGATGTTTCTGATCTGATTGATTGCGATTTTGCTGAGATTGCCAAGCACACCAGACCATCAAAACCAGGGGCATTAATATCACTGGTACAGTACTAGTATTGCATAGTACAATGCGAATTGTATTTGTGCCCCATGCGCCAACCTTGAAACGACACTCGTCAGATGGATGCCCGCACTTCAAGATGGTCAAGTCGCCGCCAAAGTCTCCAGCCAAATCACCCACGCATGCATCCTCGCTGCACACGTTGTACGGTGCCTCCCATATGCGTGTTTACCACTACCACGCCATGTGCCAGCGACATTATTACAACACATACTAACGCACTCCTCGTTGTCCCTTGCGCAGTGTGAACGCGACGCTGAGCACTGCTAATGCGAAAGAAGGCACGCAGCTGGCGGAAGCCTCGCCGCAGCTGGACATGCCCCAGCGCATCGATGCCCCCGAGACGGTGCGCATAGTAACCAATCACAGCGGATTCAATGTGCTCTGGTGATACATTGCTCTACTAACATGGTGTATCCTGTGTGTGATGTAGATCAAGACCCCGGCGCGAGTGTGTGCGCCGTCTCGCGACGAACGCATTCGCAAAACTGTGTTCGCGCCGCACGCAACTGCCCTCAGGAGATTAAAGTACCAGATTCGCCACTCTTTTGAAAACGGAGAGGAAATCGAAGCCAAACTGGCGTGCTGCTCGTCGCAGAAGCTGAAGGAGCAGGACAATGCGGTCTCCGCCAAGCTCATCAAAGAGTACCTGATGCTCGTACGCTCATTGTGCTCATCAGTTCTACATCAGTCATCGATCTCTGTCCATTGCAAGCCACCTCTTACTGTTTCTTCATTTGCAGGCTGAGTCAAGCAAGCGAGCTGGTCGCCACGACGCAGAATGCGCCGCACACTTGTGGTACGGAAGACAGCAAACCTTCTCTTCATAACAACGCGCCATTTCCGACAACCCAACCCAACTCATGGAATACGATGTGTTTGTGTTAGTTTGGGGATCACGTACGACAATGTTGAGGAGTACTCCAAGGCGATTGACTGCTACATGCTCGTGCTCTCGATCAGCGAGAGCACGCAGCACAAGATCTTCATGGGGCTCGCGGCAAACTGCATCGGCGTCAACTACCAGCTCATGTCCTCTGCGGCGCGAGACTACGTGTACACTGGCAAATTCGTCGACTCGAACAATCGAAACCTGCAAAATGCGCTCGTCTACCACCAAAAGCACCTAAATGTTGCTGATGACGCGGGCAAGTTCGTTGCGCACTTGAATCTCGGTCTCACCTACGGATCGTTGGGTGATCCAAACGAAGCTGCGCGGCACCACCAAGAAGCGCTGCGCTTGGCGATCCGATTCAACAGTACGTATGGACAGAGTCTGGCGGTTGGGAACCTGGGGCTTCTCGCCAGCAGACAAAATGATCTGGACACAGCGGTCGCCTGCATGGACCAGCACCTGCAACTCATCCAGTCTGTGAACGATCGCCCCGGGGAGGCTTTCGCATGGATTCAGCTAGGTTTGCTTGCGAGTCGACTTGGAGATCACGAGAGAGCCGTGCGGTCGTTCGACCAGGCGTACAAGCTTGCGCAGGAACTCGGGGAAATCGGCACCATGAAGCAGTGCAGCTGTTACCTCGGAGTGGCTCGGGCTCGGCTGCAGATGGAGGCGTATATGAGGCAGCTCACGGCTCCCTTGCTGCCTCGAAGCGCGACTTGATCCGCCTAGGTTGAGCACTAAGAATGCTGTGAGGTAAATCTGCAGATAACAAAGTTCAACAGCGACAGGAGGGTGATGTGTAATTCATGATTCTGCATGCCCATGAAGGGGATTCACTTTATACAACAGTGTCTCTGATCTCAATCATCTTGATGACTCCATCGCGATTCGCGTTCTTGTCGCTCCCAGGTTTGTCTCCGACGTACGCCAAGATGTTCTTGCTCGGGTGCCAGCAGAGGTACTGCAGCACGTTCTGGAGTGCGATGGTCACTGCGATCTCGCCCGTTTCCGTCTCGACCACAATGAGGGTCGTGTCCTCCATCCCGATCGCCAGGTAGCGCCCGTCATGGTTGAACCGAACAGTTCGGATGCTCGACCTAAACAAAACAACAAAAAGAGAGCAATTAGAGTCTCGACAGAAAACCGCTGTTGTGAATGTGGCAATTGCTTGCTACGTACGTTGTTACAACGAACGTTCGCACGCAGTAGAGCTCTTCCAGGTCCCAGATGCTCACAAGCGAATCAATTCCTCCCAGCGCAACATATCTGAATACCAAGACGAAGACAAAACATCAGTGAAGGGGTCATGAGAACAGCGCTGATCTCAAGCGTACAACTCACCTCCCAGAAGGATGGAAATCAAGGCAGAAGCAGCTTCCAGCGTGGGCGACCACCTAACTCAATTGTACACGTAGCTGCTATTAGTACCAGACGATGATCATGTTTGCTGTTTCTACAGTAGACCCACCTTGTGCACATTTTCGAGGTTCGGGTTGCCCTTCTTCTCTGGCACGATGCGCATGATTTCGAAGGTGCCGTATCCTGCTGGGTGACCTGTAAAAAGGAGAGTTATCGAGACGTTAGACATCAACAGCATTATTTCCATACAAATCCCGCCAGCAAGTGCTGTGGCTGTCGCTTCATACCTGCAGCGACAAAGAGGAAGCCCGACTTGCTGAACTGCACCTCGTTCACCTCGTAGGGGTTGACCACTCGGCGCACTACGCGGTTCTTGCGCGTGTCAATGAGCGTCACGCAGTCCAAGTTGCTCACAGCGATGTACTTCCCGTCGTAGCTGTACACGATGTTGAGCGCTTCGCTCTGGAGCGAGATACTGTGCGCGATCTTGCAGGTCTTAATGTCCCAAATGCGCACAGTCTTGTCAGCCCCAGTGCTCGCCAGTCGGTGCGGGTTCGTCGGGTCCCACGCCAGCGAGTGGATCGAGTCGGTGTGTCCTCTCAGCTCGTTCGGCTCCTGGTTCTGTAGTTCGCATGCAGTTGTCAGTCACAAAAGCGAGAGAAACAGAGAGCTCCGCAAAGCCAAAGTGGTGACATCACTAACAAGTGAACGCACCGAGTCGACGAACCAGATGCGGATGGTCTTGTCGTTAGAGCCAGACGCCAGCAACGTGCCGTTGACGTTGTACTCGAGCGCGTACACTTTGCGCGAGTGGCCGTACATCTCCGGCAGCTGCACCATGTTCACGGCGGACGCACCACCAGCTCCAAGGGGCTCCATTTTTCTTGTGCTTTGTTTTGTTGTGCAGTGAAATGGAGGCACACTCTGCTAAGTGCGACAAATAGCTTACAGTTCGTACTTATGGGAATCACACAGGGAAAACATGTGCAATACCCTAAAGTGCATGTCATTGGCGACCCCAACATGCAGAACTTTACGCCAAACCCTTTTCAAATTTGATGGGGCCACCTTTGACATGCACTCGTAAAAACAAAGATGGTGTCCCAAATTTGATGGGGTCACTTTAATTTGCTTTTTTTCGAACTCGTTTTGGAAGCGCCGATCAATGTAAGCATTTATACCAGTGCAGCAAGCAAACACGGTTAGTCTGAGGATACCTCCGCGGTGATCGTGGGCATGTAGGTAAGATTGCGATATGCAAATACGATTGCAATGCGTGAGGGGTGAAAGATTAGCGTGGGGCTTCAGCTAGATCATTCGAGTAGTGCGATATCCCTTCTTTTTTCACTATCACTAAAAGTGCAAAATAGGCATCACTTTATTGTATCACTATCAAAGTCAGTGTTTGCAAGGCATTCCTTTATGTTATCACTATTACTGTTAGGATTGAACTACATCAACGCGGTCAACAACGCCATACTCGTCTTCAAGTACCGCCTCTGATGCATCCACGATTGCAAGCTCTTCGAGGATATCTACCACCGCGTTGATTGAGGACTGTATGTCAGGAGGGCGCATTGACGCGACGCCGGCCGACAGGTTTCCCCATCAACAGTTTGGATTTAGATCTGCGAGCTGATAACGCGGGTAAATGATTGGTTGGCTATCCTGGTTTTCCTAAAGTCTGTCTCAGTTAATAACGACCTCGAAAAAGATTATTCTTTGATCGAATTTTTGGAGTTAAAGACTACCGTTTTCGTACAAATCACACGTGGCCGCTGATTGATAAAAAAAACAAAGAGCATCGTTGAAAAAACCGGAGTTCAATCTGTGCTGTCAGTCAAAAGATACAAGCGAGCAAAGCCAAGCACCATGAAA
>JALBZB010000873.1:0-16488 GCA_038050625.1 Pythium sp. MPC-2022a | reverse complement strand
AGAGGCGATGGAATGGGCAGAAGAGGCGTGGAAAGGAGTGACAAGCAAGACAGTGACAAACTGTTGGCGCCACACGGCAATTCTCGACGAAGAATTGTGTGCGCTTATCATTTCCATGCGTGGACTTCGAGTGCACACCATCAATTTGACAACTTCTTGCTGAGTGGATTTGATAGCGAGCGAACCTCCATATCTTTATACCTCTATCGTGTAAACACCTCTATATTTCAATGGGTTTTTTTCACATTTTTTGGAGCTCAATATTGGGAACGTTGCCTGTAAGACCATTCGGTCTCTGAAATGAACGCCCCAAGGGTCTCTTAATTTGTCAGAAAAAGTTCTCACCTGACTAAGCCTATACCCTTCTCAGGAGAGTTGGGGATAATTGAAGGTGTCAAGTGAATCCTTATATTGAAGGTAGTAGTCGTGGCTTTTTCGAAGATTGTATGTTTTCTTGTCGCCATATTTCACAATAGCTAGCGTCAACAAAATTCATAGAGTATTAACTGCTGCAAAGCGCACAGCACTCCACCCAGAGTTGATAATGGTCGAACT
This sequence comes from Pythium sp. MPC-2022a, assembly GCA_038050625.1. Classification (NCBI taxonomy): domain Eukaryota; phylum Oomycota; class Peronosporomycetes; order Pythiales; family Pythiaceae; genus Pythium; species Pythium sp. MPC-2022a. The sequence goes on along the minus strand of JALBZB010000873.1, from coordinate 15,933 downwards.
TTAGCAAATCATTAAGTTTTGCCTAAAAAATCGTGCTCAGCAAACGTATTTTCGATATTGGAATTCAGTAACAATTCTTCGCAACATCGTTGCAGCATGCGTTCATGCGTCAGAGGTAACTGGAAATCCTTGGGAGCACGAAGGAGGCCGATTAAATGATGGCTGTAGCGAAGAAAGTCGCGTCGAATTCGTTTGACTGGTGCCAAATTCGATGAACTCGGTCATATTCTTGAGAGCAAGGTGCCGGTTTCCCCCTGCATCCATCCAGGTTCTCACTTCATATTTATACTCTTCGTAAATAACTACGGCTGTTAAACGAAATACAAACTCCATGAGCACACTTCGACGAATCATCAGTTCACCTCGATTACAGAGCTAATATTAGGTGAAGCACGCACGCACACTGTAAAACGCTGCAGATGGAGCGGAACAACGAGGAAGCCTTTCGTAAAAAAAATTAGGCAAAAACGGATCCAACAGCGTGGTTACACATCCCATCGGCTGAGCAAAGTCTCATGCAAGCACAACAACTGAGGACTGGAGACAGGGCTCTGTCAAAAATGGGTTTGTTTGTTGCATAAGTCCGAATCTATTTCTGAGCTTAAATCGTGTAAACGACAACCAGAGTGCTCTAATAGTGATCCCAACGATTATATCTGAATGCAGAGCAAATGTTGAAGCTGTCGTTTTCTGACATTTTCTGTTTCCGAAAAGAAAGATCGCGTTTCGGACGATCTGATTGGCTGGTGCTTGCCAATCAAATCGTGAGTGATAAAAAAAACGAACCGTAGTTCTGTTGACGCTGTACCCATTTGTGAAACCGTGTCAACGCGATCTTTCCCAAGAGGATTGAGAGGGTCTTTTTTGCGGGACAAATTGGCCAGCAGCGGCTACATCCACACAATTTGAAAGAGTGTGTGGTTGAGTTGGCATGGAGCTTCGCCCGGTAAGCTCCTCTTTATCTGATGTCTGATGTCGACCAGCGCAATGGGGATCTTTTCTGTAGCTTTTTGTGAGCTCTTCACACCCGAACAAGCGCGAAGGTTGGGCTGACTGGAGTCAGCTCAATGGACGCATTACTCTGTTGTACGTACAATGTCTTGGTTCTGCTCGTGGTTCCATTCACTCTGCTGCGCGCTTATGCCCATGTGTCTGATCACGCATGCTCTGTGCTCACACACTGCGCACAGTTGAGCTGTTGTATCGCAAACTCTTGAGGCTGGAAATAAACAACTGCTGACCATTCTGACCTGTTCCCGCGGGCAACTTCAACGCCAGCGAAAAGAAAGAATAGCAAGTGCTTGATTGCCGCTTTTGTTTTTGACTGACTGCTCACTGCGGAATTCTTTTCACAACCGTGGGCGATATGCACAATGTAGCCATACTATAGGAGAGTGAAGCCAAGGTCGTTTCGCAAGTGCACTCTGGCTTCATCACTGAACATGACTGAACTCCAGAGCTTCTCTTGAGCTTAAGTGCAAATTGACTTCGTCAGAATTCCATTGTGCTAACGCGTCCCATTCAATCTCATACATGCGGGAGAAAGCTCGTCAGAAAGACAGAAAAAAATGCTGTGGAATGGTTGCCCTTTGACTCCAGGGGTCGGTTAGGCTGGGCATGCGATCTGGGATCTGGGGTTCGCCACCAGATGTGAAACGTCTGGCGGTGGTAGTGGCCAAGAATAGATTCGTTCTTTCTTTCTTTCTTCACTATTGAAGCGATCAACAGGCAGCACCCGAGCCTTCTGCGTGCGAACATGAATGAATGAACAGAATGGATCACCCCAGTTCCTAATTCGCTCGCTGCTCCCGACGGAAGGGCAAGGGAGAGAGAAGCGCGCACGCAGTTCAGTCAGGCGATCTGGTGTGTCTTGTGGCAATCAATAAGAAGAAAAATCCACTAGCGAACCTTTTGGCATCATGACGTACGTGAGCACCAAGTCACTGCTTCAGCCTGCAACTATCGCCACGTCGCGCCTCTGGAGCGACCTCACGATCCAGCAGCGCGTGGACGGAGACGACCAGCGCGACTCGCGATGGCAGCAGAAGCAGTCGCCCAGTCGCCGCGCCAAGTCACACTCGCCCTCACGTCGATCGCCAAAGCTCAAGCACACGAACGGCAGACTCGATGAAGACCCGCTGGAGGTAGTGACTGAAACTAATGAGAAGGTCCCCAAGGAAGACAAGCAGCAGCTGTTCGCTCGACTGAGGTCGACGCTGGTGATCCCGACTCGCTCTGAACATGGTGGAGCGCAAGCGAAGAGCCTGGGAGGCGTGTCGGAGATCCCCAAGCGTGCGGGCATCAGACGCTCGATCACCTGCGCTTCGCATGGCAAGACCCAGCGGGAATGCAGCAGTGGCTCGCCTTCGCCATCGCCCACGCGACGCTTCAAGATCTGCTACCGTGACGAAGCGCTTCACAAAAGAAGCGCGGAGAACACGCGCCGCATCCTCGTGAATGCGCGACAGAAGCTCAACTGTGGCGATCTTTCTTCTCAAACGCCCACAGCGACGACTGACGGCAGTGAAGGTGTCAGCGGCTCTACTTCGCCAAGCGGCGGCATCGGCAGTAACCAGCAGAAGCTCGCGCTCAAGGCGCTCAAGTACCGCAACCTGCTCGCTCGAGCAAGCGAGATCGACGACGACCGACTGAAAGACCCGACGTTCGACGTCATGGAGTGTCTCGGCATGAAATGGTATAAAGTATAGGAAGGATGCGGATTCAACTTTCAGTTCGTGTTCTTTGCATGAGGGACCGAAGGAAGTCAGTCATATTTGTAAACACCACCACCAAACTGCTGTAGCGCTGCGGATTTCAATAACAGAAACGAGCAAGTGGAGCCCCAATCTACACATAGCCCCGCACAAACGCGCACACCCTTGCAGGCGCACTTGTGAGAGCTCTGCCTCATAACTCTTTCCTGGCCGTCCTGCCTGTCAGCAGAGATGGCGTGGGGCTGTTGAAAGCTACAAGCTTATGTACAGTTAGGTATATCGAGGCTGGCGAAATTTGGTCTACTCTTCTGGGAACGTGGCGCAATGGCCGTTGCATGCATGACGACTGGATTGTGAGGAAGATCCCACGTACTGCATCGCAGTAAGCGAGGCTTGGAGAGGAAAACGTTGACGGGTGGGAAATCTTCCGTCACTCTGAGGTGGAAATCTATGACACGGTGTAGCTACTGAGTCAGTTATGTAGTGGTCCATTTAGTTCTCCACCTTTTATCCAGGATATCCACAACAACAAAGCACTCAGACAAAACGCACGCGCACGGATGTATTGGCAAATACTTGGAGAGAGATCTTCTCAATTTCGAAAAGCTCATGAGCATCCATTCATTATTATTAATTGGTACTGGTTGATTGTAAGGATCCAAAAGATATCTTCGCAATACTGCAATGTAGCCATGTATGTGGCCCACATCTATCCACCATCACTGACTTTGACTCGAATAAAAGCACCCGCCTTCCATTAAGAGAGAAACAGTACTTCTTGGAGCGCCAATCACCTTGGAGCGATCTGTTCAGAGCCAATTGCTGGTCAAAAGCACCAGCTCAACTGAACAGCAGCGCGATAATGAGCAGCGACCGCATCTTCGTGGGGCTCGAGACGTCCTTCAGTCATGACCTGCCGGCCACGCTCGACAAGGTGCGCTCTCCGCCCAGCAGCTCATCTGATGAGTGCCACTCACGCGCTCGCTGTTGGGCTCACTCATGCGCTGTGTGGTTCTATGGTTGATGCTGCTGATCTGATCTGTAGGTCTATGAAGACAAGATGAGCGGCGTGATCGCGCCGCTTTTCCATCCAAGGTGCGTCAGTCTCAAACCGAACCTGAGCATGAACGTGCTACTAGCGCTGCTTTTGTATGGCGTTATGGGTGATTCAGAGAGAGAGAGAGAGAGAGAGAGAGAGAGGGGACTCACGCTGTGTGGTGATGGCTCTATGTGAACATGACTGCTTTTGTAGATTTAAGCGCGACGACCATGGCGTCTCCGATCTGCGAGACGGTCCGCAATCACGTATGCTCCCACTTATGATGCTTACTAACAATGTTTATTGACCCATAACGCACCGCACTCATATCGCTCTTATCATATATTTGTGAACACACACAGGATCCGACTTGGTCATGGACTCGCGCGGCTGGACGTCGTCGATCGTGGGCCACATCTCCAAGTGGATCAACCTGGACGCTGGTTGTCAGCGCGCGCGGCTCGCGGCCGAGAAGGTTTTCAAACAGGAAGTGGCGTGGGCCTCGCACCTCTCGGTGCCCGCCGTGCTGTTGCCAACCCCGCGTCAGCACACGAACTCGGCGAACTACGCGCGCGTGCTCAACCAGTCAGTCACGCAGGCGCAGTACTTGCAGTTTTGGGTACGCATCCCGCTCTCGTACCGTGTTGGCACTGGCGCGCCAAAGCTACCGAAGGGAGGACCAGGTTTGCAGCACAATGAGGAGATCTCGCTGGACGAGGACACGGGGGTGAGCCCCTGGGAGGCTTGGAACGCCCTGCGCGCCAAGTGCGAGTACAACCCAAAGGTGCAAGTGGTGCTCGAGATCACAGCCGATCTGCCGTCAAGCGGAGATCTCAAGCGCTGGCTTGGCGAGCCTGTCCGGGTACGTAGTTGCCTAATGCCTGCTATACGCTGGCGTATTGCTAGATGACTCACGCCTTGCACTCTCTCTGTTCAAACTGTACCTACCACGTAGGCGGTGATCATCCCGACGAGCATCTTCCTGACAAACCGCAAGGGGTATCCGGCGCTCTCGCAGCGCCACCAAAAGTTCTTCACCGACCTGTTCAAGTTCAATGTGCAGTACTACTTCTCAGGTCGCCCGCGCCACCGCGGCAGCTTCCTGCCGTACGTGCAGTACATGCACTTTCTGTACGGCAAGAAGGACACGTTGGATTCCAAGGCGCTCTTTGAAGCACCGTACCTGGACTACCTGCAGGCGCCGCTGCAGCCGCTCATGGACAACCTCGAGTCCCAGACCTACGAGACCTTTGAGCAGGACGCGTTCAAGTACAATCAGTACGAGAAAGCGATCACCAAGGCGCTTGAACAGACGCCCGCCGACAAAGAGTCAGTGGTGATGGTCGTCGGCGCCGGGCGCGGACCGCTCGTACGCTGTGCGTTGCGCGCCGCCGTGCTCGCGAACCGCAAGACGCGCATGTTTGCGGTCGAGAAAAACCCGAACGCCGTGATCACGCTACGCAACCTCAAGATCTCGGAGCGCTGGGACACGGTCACGATCATTTCGTCCGACATGCGCCACTGGAAGACCACCGAGAAGGTATGTACGGGTAGCAAGTCATCCCTCCAGCACTGGATTGAAGTATCTAATGTGGGTCGTGTTGGCTTCTATTGTCTTGTAGGCGGATATCATGGTGAGTGAACTCTTGGGCTCGTTCAGTGACAACGAGCTGTCGCCTGAGTGTTTGGACGGCGCGCAGGCTTTCCTTCACGGTACGTTGAATGCCCTGAGCTCTACGCTGTTCCGTAGCTGCTGGGCGTGAGTGAATCATCCCTAACAAACTCCTATCGTACCTGCCTCTCAAACAGAAAACGGCATCAGCATCCCCTGCGAGTACACGTCGTACGTGGCGCCGATCATGTCGTCGAAGCTCTGGAACGAGGTGAAGATCCACGAGTCACTCAAGAACTTTGAGACACCGTACGTCGTGCGGCTGCACAACATGTACACGATCGCCGAGTCGCAGGCGTGCTTCACGTTCACGCATCCAAAGTTCCACCAGCGGATCGACAACCGCCGCTACGAGGAGATGGCGTTCACCGCCCTCGAGAGCGCGGTCGTGCACGGCTTTGCCGGCTACTTTGACGCCGTGCTCTTTGATGACGTTACGCTCAGCATCAACCCGTCGACCCATTCGGACGGTATGTTTAGCTGGTTCCCGATTTACTTCCCGCTTCGTGAGCCCGCGCACGTGGCCAGGGATGAGCAGCTCCGCGTGCAGTTCTGGCGTCTCGTGGCGAACAACAAGGTCTGGTATGAGTGGGCGCTAAGCACGGACGAGGGCAAGCACCAGTCGCCGATCCACAACCCGAACGGCCGATCCTACTGGATCGGACTGTGAGCGGGATAGCGGTCAGGAAGAAGCCCAGACATGAAGGTACACAAGCACTCCTAAACGTTGTCGCTACTCTAGCTTTTGAAAGTCACGTCTAACCTCCAAGGGCTAACATCTGAAAGCTGAAGCAAACGGATGGCATTCCTTCAATGGCAATCTGAATTGAAAATGTTGTATACCTAGATAGAAAAACGGAAGGTGGCATCGCACTTAGAGCTCTTCGTGGCTCTCTGGGGTCATAATCGCATCAGCGAGCGCCTCATCACCACCACCGTTTTCTTCACCACTCGGGATTTTGCTCTGTAAGTCCAGTCCTTCGTCCACTTCCTGTGTACGTGGCGCCAGGAGGTCCCAGGACGCGCTGCTCCCACCTGCGACCGTAAGGAAATGGCTCTTGAGCATCTGGATCTGGCCGACGTTGAGTGTGAATGTCGCCAGCAGCGTCTTGAGCAGCTTCTCCTTGCGGTCCTTGCGCAGCGGCCACGCGGACCGCACCGCCAACTGGTGGATATGGTCCCACGCGTCCGCAATCTCGTTCTTGAGCTCAAAGCGCACCACGGCGGCGGTAGTCATACTTTGCAATTGCACCAGTCGCAACGCAGTCGACGCTGAGATCACGCCCGAGAAGATCGTGATGTTGTATCCGTGCCAGTCTTCCAGGAGCGACGGGTGCATGGACACCGTTCGGTTGTTGTCCGCGACGACCAGCGCCGCAGTGGCCCCCGCGAGCTGGGCGTTCGAGACCAAATCGAGCAGCGAGCAGTCGCTGTGAATCTGGTTCGCGGTCTCGCTTGCCGCGATGAGCGCGATCTTCCCGTCGAGATGCGGCATCTTCTCCGTGTCCGAGTTCTGACAGACCACGCTCGCGTGCAGTAGCTGGGAGACTTGCAGTGTTTGACTCTGAGGCATAACACCACCGAATGTGGACGAGAGGAACTCGCCGATCACTGCATTGTTGTTCTTGCTGCTAGAGCCCGCGCTGTTCGATACGAGCACGCCGCTGCGCGCCATGAACATGTCGATATACTTTTGTTCTCGCTCGCTGCGTGGGGAGCACTTGTATGGATTTTTCGTGCACGCCATGGGCAGTAGCCGTCCAAACACGCGCTCCTTGGCGTCAAGCACAAGCGAGCGAAGCAACTCGCCCGCTGATTTTCGCACCATCACGGACGGGATCTGAATCTCCCCATCGTCCACGAGTGCCACTGGACGCGAGATGCTTTCGTCCGCGCTGACCACGAGCAGCCCTGCAGCACCCATCGCCTCGGCGTTCCGGGACTTGTCCTCGAAAGTGCACTCGCCGCGCTCAACGACGAGCACGACCGAGCGGTTCACGGCCACAGCGTCGAGGATCAGATCCTGCTCGTCTTCAGTCAGTGGTTCACACCCCAAGCGGTTGCCAACTTGGTCCTTTGGGAAGACGAACTCCACTTCTCGATCGACCATGGGGCCGCCGAACGAGTCGCGGAAGTACTGGATCGGCGCCACGCCGTGACGCAAATAGATGCGGCCCCAGAAGGGCTCCGCGAGCGGAGGTGGTGATGGGCTGCTGCTCGTGCTCTTCTCAGCATCACCGTTATGGCGAATAGACGAAGAGAAAGCCGACGGCATCGCAGCGACAGACGCTGTCGTCGCTGTGGTGGCGGCCTCCTGTAGCAACAACGCGTCTTGTGCACCACAGACCGCCGCGTAGACAGCCACGAACAGCGCGTACTGCTTCATCGTGGAGTACTTGGACTGGGAGTGGGAGAGTATGTGTGGGTGTATGTGGTGAAGTGGACTAAGTGGTTGGAAGAAGGTGTCTTGGGTAATGGGGTGCTGAGGATCACGACCGCACGCCCACTTTCCCATCAGTCCACGGGGTCCCAAGAAGGAGCGGAAGATCGCGACTCTTCATGCAAATCAGTGGAGTGTATGTCAAAGGAGGCGAGATAGATTTGTGAAAGGGCGTATCACAACTCAAAATTGCTAACGTTATAAATTTTGATTTTGTTGAAGATATCTAGTGTTATTGAACCTGTAACCTGAAGGGTGGGATTTATTAATTAGGGGAAATAAAAAATGTCTCTACCAGATCCATAAATAAAAATTCTGTCTCTTTTGTAATCTATTTCAGTAAATTACAATTTCTTTTCGTAAAATTGATACGTTATGGAATATATCACTCGTGTGGTAAATTACGATTGTCTGCACAGATAAAGTGCAGATCGATGCACCACCCGATGAAGTCAATGGTGCCCCCATCATGCACTATATTTTGCATTCTCGTGTCTGCTTTGGTGTCTGTTGACATTCACTTAAGTGGGAGATTCTCAGTAATGGAGTGCGAAAATTCTACGTGAAGGGACAAAGGCGCCTCATTGAACAGGCGCGTGCATATTCCAAGTTACGAGACTGCGGATCTCAAAGCAAGAATATTCCACAGTGAACGGCTGGTGATGATGCCACATAAAGTGTGTTGATATGGTGTAGAAAATTCCACACGTGAAACTTTTTCAATCACATAAAATGCTACGATCACACAACGACAGAAGGCACGAGTGTCATAGTAGCAGTAGCGCCACAGGGGATGCTGAGGCAAGCGCTGCGGTCTTCCCAAATTGTTCAATGGCATTTCCAAAATGAACCTGAAGGAAGGAAGCTCAAAGCTGATCGTCCCTGGCGACGAAGACACCATCGAACAAGACGAAGGCTCACGTAGAACCTACGGTAACTGTGCAAACAGTGAATCTGAGGATTTCAAAGAATCAGAAGGACGTGAAGAACCTGAAGAGGAGTGTCGGGATCGAGGAACTCAAATGCGAGTACCGGAACAAGCAAGATATTATCGACAAGGTTGCAACATACCGTGCTCGTATTCTGCGCCCATTCAAGGTGTCAAAGAGTGACAAGCGCCGCTACAAGGTGATCTGCTCGAAGGCTGGCTATCCTTTCCTCGCTCAATTCGCGTTTGCATATTCATCCAGACGACCACCCAAGCTGATTGCGCATTCGTTTGAGGCAGACTTGCCAAGCCAAATGAAGAATCGATTTTGTACTGCAAGTACCTGGTGAAGAATACTGAGCTGCGAACTATTTTCAGTAGTTCGACCAGAGAAGCATCTCACCAGCCATGCTCCAGCGTAAGGCAGAAAAGCTCGGGATCTCGGCCTCGTATACGAACTGCGTCAACGCGTTCAAGCGGCTCATGAAGGAAATCTGTAGAGACGATTTTTCTCAGTATCCATGTGTACCAGCGTACATCAAAGCTCTGGCGAAGTACAGACATAAGGCATGCTGCGAAGTTGAAGTTGAAACATTCGTTCGCTTGGTCATTATCTACCGTGAAGGCATTCAAGCATTTTCACAGTATCCCGAGCGCGGACTCAGTGTCAACGAAACTTTTTTTATGACGTTAATCGGTGGTACGTTGCTCGTCGCCTGCTTCCGAAATGGCAACTTGGAGCTTCAAATTGTGGGATCGTGACCATCTCCATCGAGAACCAAGCCAACTGGGACTTTTTCTTGCACTTCCTGATGGCCAATCTTGAAGCTCAGCCCCGTTTCCTGATTTCTGATCGTGATGAGGGATTAGTCCCTGCCGTCACGTCACTTGATCCAGCCCCGCACCACTTCCTCTGCTTTCGGCACCTGATGGAGAATTTCAACAGGAAGTTCGAGTCCAAGGTACTCAAGAACATTGCATGGGCACTTGCGCGTACATTGACGTCGGTTCAGTTTGAGAAGCACGCGGCCCTGTTAAAGAGCATGAATCCAAGTGCAGAAACGTGGCTGATGGATGTCGGGAAAGAGAAATGGTCTCTTTGTTACAGCCCGTGCGCTCGATATGGAACGTTGACCTCGAACAATGTTGAGTCTGTGAACGGAGCATTACGGAACATCCGCAAGCTTCCGATACTCGACTGTCTCATGGTGGTCGAGCGATATGTGGTCGCAAAGTGGGTGCCATGCAGCGCAAACATTCTGAAGTGGGGATTGCTGACTCATCGCGCTAACACCATAATGGACAATGCGCTCGGTTTCGATTCGAACATTCTGGTGTCACAGTATTCTGAGTCATCATTTGTTGCGACTGAGTTTGTGAAGCGTGGAGATCCTCCAATAGAGCACACCGTACAGCTGTTCGAGTCCAGTGTCGTTTGCTCATGTGGCTACACAGAGGATATGGGTGCACCGTGCATTCATTCCTTTGCGTGTCTGCGCAAAGCTGGCTTGTTGAGCGATGTTCATCGATACTTCGACAAAACATGGACATCTCAGCATTACCACGCGGCGTATAAACAAGAAGACCTAAGTAAATTATCACCGCCAGTTAGAAAGGACTCCCTCATTGCTAGTGACTGCTCTCCGCCGAAAATTATCAAGCGCCGAGGTCGATCAAGGAAGTAAAATCGCCGTGAGATTCAAACTGCTACACTTGCGCTGAAGATGCAAAAGGAAAAGAAGAGAAGTTGATTGCCCATGTAGCATTTATTTCTGTATCGCTTTGCTCGATTCTATAGCCCGCCTCTTTTCAGGTTTATACTCTACTACATTTTCTTGACCACTACTTGCTTCAACGGCACTTGACGTCTATTTGAACCCATCCACTTGTATTAACTGTACATAAACACATTTTCCGTGCAAAAATGTATCTCTTATGCGCATTTGCACCCATTTAGTTGACACGCAAGTTGCAGTGATTGTGAAGAGAGCAAAAGAAAGCGATGTGACTAGATTCTATATGCCTGGAGCTGCTTCGATTGGAGATTTTGGACATTTGAACATGTCGAACCTCATTCTAGAAGGAGCATCCGCCTATTGGACTTAGCATACTGGCGCCTAGCCTGAGTCACTCTTCACACGGTGCGGTCGCCTTTGGCAGTTCTAGAGTTGTGTGACAAGATTGTTTGAGTATTTGCAGCATGTTTTGCTCCTGGAGGGAATCGAACCTTCGACCAACTGCATTAAAACACAGAACTCTACCACTGAGCTACAGGAGCGTGTAATTTATGCATCGATCTGCACTTTATCTGTGCAAACAATCGTAATTTACCACACGAGTGATATATTCCGTAACATATCAATTTTACAAAAAGCAATTGTAATTTACTGAAATAGATTACAAAAGGGGCAGGATTTTTATTTATGGGTCTGGTAGGGGCATTTTTTTATTTCCCCTATTGATTAACATTTATTAATATAGTATTAAACATATTTCTAACAATTTAGTACTATATTTCCGAAATTTTATTAGGTTTGACCCCTCTCCATTTGACGCCAATTCTACCAACATAATCGTTTAGTGGCGTAGACCGATCAGATGAATTCATGTTCAACAATCAACACCAACCAGCCTTGAGTGTCAGCTTTTAAATGAGAACGTCACAGGCCGCGTTTGGCTTCAATGCACGAGTGCTGACCACCACTTCCTACAAAGCAGCCTTCCCATTTACTGTTGGTTCGCCTTAATCAAAGCCGGGCTCACCAACCCACCTAGTCATTCATGTAGCATGTTACCCAATTCGGTTTTCTATAAATTTGTTTGAACAATTACTTGGCGATAATCAGCAAAGGAGCCAACGATGAAAGACAACACCACTGCTGGTCTAAAGTTAAAAAATGTGGCGTGTCACATAACAACCAAATAGAACATCAAGATGAAAATCTGGTGAAATTAGTAAAATTGGAAAAGCCAAAAAGAAAAGTAAACAGCAAAATGAACTCAAACTCTGTAGCGTGTGTCCTCATTGCGAATGGCCAATCGCAACTGAGTGCTGACAGTGCAAAGCCATCCTTAGAACAAGACAGACGCGATCTATGAACGAAATGCTGTAAACGGCACCGTGTTCAAGTAGACCCGTCCGACGAGTAGTCGGGAAAAGAACGTGCCGATCTCGATCATGTCCTCTCTGCGCAACACCAAAAGTGCATTATGCGTTATTGGACACGCTGAAGCAGTCTACAAAGCGTTCACTTCACAGATCATACCATTATTTACTCACACTCAAACATATGCTGTTCACGGTTCTTCGACAGAATTGCACATTAGAGAAAAGAGGTAAAGGCGCAGCAACACCAGATCAGTGTTCTTAGGCACGTGCCTCCGACTGATTATGCGCAGGCGCATGGTCAAACACGATGTCATGTTTTACTTTAAATATTTTTGACATAACTGTGGTGTAACTTGGTTTGCGGTACACTTCCTCCTCAAACCTGATGTTCACTTCCATCTTGATGCTGCCACGTTGATGAGTATGGTGGGCAACTCCAATTTCCATTGATACGGTACAATTGGCTTGCAGGCTCATGTCCTTGGCGGGCAGAAGAGCCACCCCCACGTGCCCCACCTTAATCACTCGCCATTGTGATTGCTTACCCTAGATATCACAGCAAGTCATATCGTAGGATACGAGAAAGACATCGATCTCCCTGTGCTGATCCAGATATTCCACGAAGACTCGTCGCTTTCCTTATAAATGTTAAACCAAATTTCATTATAGTGAATCACATCAAACGTTGACTTGCCGCAACATGGCAACAGACCTGTGAATATATATACAGTGCGCCTTGTTATTATACGGACACTTGATTTTTTTTGAAAAAATGGCTAAAAATTAGGCTAGAAAACTTTTGTTGCATTCAAACGATGTGCAAAACAGAGCTTTATCAGCACCCAAAATGTGAGGTTTTGGGTCGCTACCAAAACATCACACGTTCGTGATATCATTTTTGACAGGGTATGAAGAGAATGGACCGGCGCGGTAAGATTGATAACAAGAACGTTAATGAAGCTCCGACTACGATCTAATACGCAGTATATGCGCCCTTGCGCTCGATAACTTGCTGACAGCGGTTTGGCATCGGCTGGACAATTGCGTTCATCAAATCGCTGGTCACAGTGGCCTAACCTCGGATAATAGCAGACTTGAGCTCTTCCTTCGTGTCAAACTATCGACCTCCATTGCAAACGGCGCGCGCGAGACCTCCCACAGGTTCTCAATTGGATTGAGATCCGGGGATTTTGTTGGCCACGCCATGACATTCAGACCCAACTCCAAAATCGCTCGCTTCGTCTCCCTCGAAGTGTGGATCGGGGCGTTGTCCTGTTGAAATATGTGGCCATCGTGATGGCTTGCTGCTAGGAATGGGAGCAAGTCCTTACGGAGCGTGGCGCAATATGCAGTCGAATCTTGGGTGCCGTCCAAGAAGCCGATGTCATTCTTGCCGTTTGTCGAAAACGCAGCCCAAACCATCACAGAGCCGCCAACCGATTGTCAATTCTTGTAGTACTCTTCTTTGTGTGTGTCGTGCCAACAGTACTGGAGACCATCCGGGCCGTCCAGGTTCCACTTCTTTTCATCCGAAAACACAACAGTGTTCCAGAGGTCGCCGTATTTGATCTTGTCTTGTGCCCGCAAAAGTCGTGCGTTGATGTGGGACCTGATCAACATCGAGGCAGCAAGGCGCTTCTTGTACTCGAGGTGGCTCGCTTTCTCCAAAAGACGCTGAGCGGAGGAAAGGTGGCGCGGCAGGTTGAGTGCGTTTTTGAGCTGTTGGGCGCTCTTTTTCCCTTGACGCTTCGCGAAGGAGCAGCCTTTCTTGTCGGTCGGTCAACTTGGAAGGTCTTCCAGGGCGCTTCGAGATACCGTAGGTGCTTGGAGATGCAACAAATGGGTGGACCACGCTCTTGCTTCGTTTGACTTCACTTGCGATCCATCGGATTGAGTATCCGAGCTTTTGAAAGTCCAGCATCCGCTGCTGTTCTACCTCACTCAGCTCTGTTCCCCTCGGCATGAAAGTTCGAAGTGAATGGCGCTGAAAATTTGTGGCGCGTGCCATCTAATTGTGCTCAGCATGGCCAACCATTTTGCGGCGTCAAAAGCGGAGCGTAAATACATTTTAAACAAATTTTACCGCGCCGGTCCATTCTCTTCATACCCTGTCAAAGATGATATCGCGAACGTGTGATGTTTTGGTAGCGACCCAAAACCTCACATTTTGGGTGCTGATAAAGCTCTGTTTTGCACATCGTTTGAATGCAACGAAAGTTTTCTAAACTAATTTTTGGCCATATTTTCAAAAAAATCAAGTGTCCGTATAATAACAAGGCGCACTGTATTAAATCGTGTTAAAAACATTATTTGTATGCAGTAATGAGGATCTGTCATGAGATATATTTACCAATTGGCCTCTACATACGGCTAAGAGCAAATGCGAGTGTTTTCTGTTTGTGTTCTGCTGTCACGATTGGGTTGGCGCGACAAACGATCCGGTGAAGGACACCGGCTTCCACATACCGTTAGAGCGCCGCGATCAGGTTCTCGGTCGCACGGAAGCAAACGCAGCGTCTGACGCTGGCAGAGACGGACAGCTTGGACCGTAGCCGCCACCTCACTTGCAGCTGCTTTGTTGACCAGTCGCTTGGTGGTACTGAGTCAACGAATGCTTGTGACTGGATACGAGGAAACCAAATTCTCTACACAGAAGCACGCGCGAGCCAGAAGCTTACAATTGTTGCTTGCCCCCACTGCTCATTGCCGTTATCATCCCACGAAGCATTGCATTTGGCGTTCCTTGATCGTACTTTTGCTCTTTCCAGACTATTAAATATTCTCTCATCCATGCATTTCCAGTTGACCCAGGTGTTGAGCTGACATATTCGCTCGCAGTTCTACTTTCGAATAACTACAAACGAATATGTCAGCTTAACACCTAGTTTTTGGGAGAAAGAGCAGAGCGTACTCGTTGTGCATTCAACGCACTTTAGAAACAGTTTCCCATTCATGCGAGAATGGTGTGCTAGTCATTTACCACGCCCCGGACTCGCGAATTTTAATGGAGTACACATTGCTGGAACCAAATACAAAAACCCTGTCGCCTACATTGTAAGATTGCATGACTACAGGATCTTCACTCTTGGAACGCGGGCCGTCATCATTTAGACACTCTCCCTTTTTACATACATTCTAGGACAGCAAAAGAAAACAAATAGCGTAAACCACACGCACGCAAGACACATGTGACAAATTGAAGATTCATACTAGATAGATAAGAAATCAGAAAGAATCCAGTGGGGTAAAGGCACGGCAGGATCTGTGACTTGCGACATAGATGCGCGTGTCTGTGTTCTACGCCCGTGTCCTATTCACAGGGTGCCCCACTTGGGACAAGAAACAACGAGTAGGAAGGCAAGCGGAAATAGACAGACTCACACACTCACTTCTCTTTTCACCATCAATACCACAACCACTTTCGACTCAAGCTCCTCACTTTCGCCTTTTCGTCTCCCTCACACACGGCCGTGGTCCCTCGTCATCCACCGCTTCCTCGCTCAACGCCAGGCCAGCGCTCATCTCGCTTGGTCCTTCGGTTATGTCAAGTGCCAGGTTATTACACGCGTCGTCTTTGGTCGTCCTTGCTCCCTGAGTGAAAGGGTCGAGAAGATTGGACTCCTGAAAAAGAGTTTTGAGTCGCTACAATCTGAATCGATATCTGTCAGTCTTTAGCGTCGCCGACATTCGCTTAAGGAGTGACATTGACGATGCAACACATATATAAAATATTTGACAAAAGGAGTGATGCAGAACAATAAAAATGAGAAAAACTATCCAAGCAAAAAACCAGAAAAATCAACCTTTGTTTTATTATGCAAGTATTTCATCGCGCGCGCACAATACAATGGACCCACGTCGTCGCTGCGGACCTTGACCTGTTGACCTTGCCCTTGACTCTGACTCTATACCACACTCGCGCACGGTCCCCAACACTACTGCTCTTACCGTGCCTCTCTCCCCCCGCGCTGATACAAGTCCCGGCGAGTCTGTCCGTCTGTCCGTCTGTCCGTCTGTCCGTCTGTCCGTCT